>LPNX011103656.1:5492-38056 GCA_001517045.1 Pseudotsuga menziesii
TCACTGGGCTCACTTGATAAAAACCACTAAGTACAACTTAGGTGGTAACAACAACCTCGAGAAAGTTTATATCCGATGTCAAGAGAGAAACTTAGCTCTTAGTCATGAAAAGTGTAAAATTTTACTGACATAAGGTATAGTTCTAGGACACCATATTTTTTCTCAAGGAATTAAGGTAGACCCTGCTAAGATCGAAGTAATAGTTGACCTTCCCTCTCCAAAAACCCAAAAGGAGCTAAGAAGCTTTTTGGGTCATGCAGGCTATTATTGTCATTTTATTGAAAAATTTACAAAGAAAGTTGCACCAATGTTTAAATTGCTCATAAAATATGTAGAGTTCCAATGGACAGAATCTTGTCAAAATGATTTTGAGATTTTAAAAGCTAAACTATCAGTAGCACCAATACTTAGGGGCCTTGACTGGACCCTTCCCTTTCATATATCTACTGATGCTTTTGATACGGCCATAGGTGGAGTCCTAGGCCAAAAAGAAGGACAATCACCTTATGCCATCTATTTTATTAGCAAAAAAATTTCTCTTGCCGAATTAAACTATACCATTACTGAGAAAGAATTTTTTGCAGTAGTTTATGCTATTAATAAATTCCGTCATTTTGCAAGAATTTAATATTACCGTCATTGATCGACCTGGTAAAGAAAACTTAGTAGCATATTTTCTTTCTTGTATACAACTGTGGAAATTGAACCCAGGTGTTAGAACAATTACACTCACAACAATTGCCAATTACACATGCAAATTACTCACAAAAGGAGACTGAATATGGAGCAGAACACTAATATGTATTGAATAAGTGTACAATATCCAACCCTGTGAATTTATAGGCTGCCACAATAAATAATTACATGAGAGATTCGAATGCATAAGGATTCTATTCGAATTTACTCAAAAGTAGGCTTAATAAATCTAAGCAAATCCCCCATAGGTGCATAAAGCACTTTCCAAATCTGTCTAGGAGCTCATGAATTGGAAAAATCAATTAGGAAAGCTAATAGGTGGTGGAAGGACAACTCATACATGCTTTCATAGGAGAAAAGAGTGGAGGATGTTGAGTACAAAAAACAAGTTAACTTCACCTAGTCAAACTTTTCCAATTGCCTTAAAACTCAGAAAAAGCAGGCAATAAAGCAGAAAAAGCAGACATGCGCTAGGGAGGCTAGGAATAAAGCAGATTTGATTCCAAGAGGTTTCCCAAGTGCTCCATGACTCAAATTTAGCAAGTTTGACAGCTATGGATGTGTGGAGGACAACTTGCATAAGGTGGAATATGGAAACTAGGCAAATAAGACAAAAATTGGATTAATTAATGTCTAAGGTAGCTAACTATGGATTGATTATTCTAACACCCCCCCTTAAGCCTAACTTATTTGTAAAATATCAGAAAATTATAGGGCCTAGCAACAAGGTTTAGTCACCCTTTACATACTGCATGTCCATTTAACCAAGGAAAGAGGAAAAAACCCAGTGGGAAAAATCCTCCCTTAAACATGGACAGTAAAACAAAATTTAGAAATCTTGTCATCACTCATGCTTCACAGCATGATCAGCAATCCCCAACAGTGATTTGAGATTGCTGAATTTCTTCTCACAAAAAAATTTGGTGAAGATATCTACTACTTGTTCTGAAGATGAACAAAAGATTAGGTGAATGGTGCCATCATGCACAAGCTGTTTGATGTAGTGCATATGGATCTCAATGTGTTTGGTTCTCTGCTTCTGAACTGGATCATTGCAGATTCAAATGGTACTCTGATTATCACAATAGATAGTAGTTGATTATTTTGATTCGAAGCCACACTCTCCAAATAACCCCTGCAACCATAAACATTGAGTTGCTGCATTTACAACTCCTCTGTACTCTGCTTCTGTAGATGAGAGTGCAATGGCACTCTGTTTCTTGCTTGACCAGATGATTGGCCCTTCTACAAGCATGAACACATATCCTAATGTTGACTTTCAATCTGTGTTGTCACCTGCCCAATCACTGTTAGTAAACCCAATCAAATCAAGATCAGATTTAGCTTTGTAGAAGATCCCATGAGTCATTGTTCCCTGAACAAAGTTAAGGATCCTTTTGGCTGCTCTCAAATGGATCTCATAAGCTTGATCCATGTATCTTGAAGCCACACTTACTGCATAACAAATATCAGGTCTAGTATGTGTAAGATACAACAAACATCCAATCAATTGCCTATACAATGTATTGTTTACCATAGGTGAAGAATCGGATTCTTCAAGCTTAACCCCTGAAAGGAAAGGAGTCTTGCTTGGCTTGCAATCCTTCATATTGAATTTGTTCAGCAAATCCAAGGCATACTTGGACTGATGTACTTTGATTCCTTCTTTGTTTTGAGCAATCTCGAGCCCCAAGAATTGGCTCAATAAGCCCAAATCTGTCATTGAGAAGGCATGGTTCATTACATCCTTCAAGGAAGCAATTTCATCCTTTGAGCTTCATGTAATGAGAAGGTCATAAACATACAAAACAATTATCATTAATGAACCATGAATCAGCTTCAAATAGACATTTGGATCTGATTTTCATCAAACAAAATTCAGTGATAGCAAAAATCTATCAATCTTGGCATACCAAGCCCTAGGGGCTTGCTTAAGCCCATACAATGACTTCTTTAGCCTGCACACAAGAGATGGGTTAGTATCAAATCCTTGAGGCTGCTTCATGTATATCTCTTCAGTGAGATCTCCATTCAGGAAAGCACACTTCACATCCATGTGGTGTACCTCCCACTGCTTTGAAGCTGCAATGGCTAAGGCTAGCCTGATGGAGTCCATCTTTGCCATTGGTGCAAAGGTCTCATTGTAGTCTATGCCATGTACTTGTGAGTATCCCTTGGCTACCAATCTAGCCTTGTACTTAAAAGGTGAACCATCAGCAGAAAATTTGGTTTTGTACACCCACTTACACTGAACTAGCTTCCTCCTTGGGGGAAGATCAACCAGCTCCCAAGTGTTGCTCTTCTGGAGTGAGCTGAACTCTTCTTTCATGGCTGATTTCCATATTGGATCATTTGTTGCATCTTCATATGTCTATGGGTCTGATTCAACCATCATATAGCATTTCTTTGCAAACATAGGATCTTTCATGCACAGAGCACTCTCAAACTGCGATCTAGTCCTCCTAGGATCATTAGGATTTCCAGCTAGTTCTCCAGCTGCATGAATGGTCTTGGCTACCCATTTTGGTATTGTAGGAATGTTAGTATCTGCAATCAAATAATCATTATCAGACATATCAGAATCAGCATGTTAAACTATCTCTTCACTTACATTCAGAGGTTCTGGTGGTGAAGAGGATTCTCCAACTTCCACTACTGCTAGGGGTTCTTCTTGAAACTGAACACACCTTTCAATGAAGGCTTTGTTTGTGCTCAAATTGATCAGCTTGTACCCTTTTGAATCTTCAAAGTACCCAACAAATAGACACTATTGGCTTTGGGGCTGCAAAGCCTTCCTCTTTTCTGTTGGAATTCTAGCCCAAGCCCTTGAGCCAAAAATCCTGAAATGGGTCACATATGGCTTGTGCCCACTCCATGCTTCGAAAGGAGTCATAACATCAAGTTGTTTATGAGGAACCCTATTCTGGATATAGGCTGCACAATTTATAGCTTCTTCCCAAAACTTTGGTGGTAAAGTCTTAGCCTCCATCATGCAAGTTGCCATCTCTTTCAGTGATCTGTTCTTCCTCTCAGCAACACCATTCTGCTATGGTGTGTAAGGGATAGAATGTTGCATCTGAATACCTGCATCTGCACAATATTGAATGAACTCAGACTTGACATACTCACCACCATTGTCAGATTTGAGGACCTTGAGTTTCCTCCCAGACTGGTTTTCAACCAAAACCTTAAAGACTTTGAAGAGGCCAAAAACTTCAGACTTGTGTTTCAGGAAGTAAACCCAGCAATACCTGGAAAATTCATGTATGAATGTCAATGCATATTTGGCCTAACTCATTGACATATGAGGAAATGGGCCAAAAACATCACTGTGGATCAACTCAAGAGGTGCAGAGGTTCTCTCATGACTAGCTTTCTCAAATTTATGCTCTGGGTGTTTTCCTAAGATGCAACCTTGACAGACTCCTTTGGAAAACTTGATCTTTGGTAACCCTATGACCATTTCTTTTTCACTAAGATCAGAAAGATACTTGTAATTGAGGTGGCCAAATCTTTCATGCCAAATCTTGCTTGCCTCATTAGCATGAATCAGAAGAGCAGAGGGGTTTGAGTAGGGTAGGAAGTGTGAGAACATGTATACCTTTGAAGTGTTATTTGCAACTCCTTTTGCAATGAATTTACCACTTGAGATCTCTGTGATCTCAACTTCATCAGGGGAGAATATGACCTTCTTTGGAGACCCTGTGTGGGTCATCTGATACACTAATAAGAGGTTAGAGGCAAGACCTAGAACATACAACACATTGCTAAACTTACCATGGTCAAGATCAATCCTCCCTTTGCACAAACTTTCAGTGAGAGAGTCATATCCCAGTACTATTTGTGGACCTTTCGACATGTCAAGTGAGGTGAATGCCCCCTTGGTCAAAACCATATGTCTTGAAGCTCCAGAATCAATGATGAAACTAGGTGAGCTTGATGTGCCAGCAACCAATGCATGAACTCTCTCTCTGTCTTCTGAATTTGATCCTCCTTCCCTCTTCTTTGAGCTATCTAGAAGGGATATGCCATTCTTCTCCAATATTTGGGTCAGCATGTCTATTTGCTTCTTCATGCAAGAGCTTTCAAAATGATTTCCCTTACTGCAATATGCACACTTGCTCATTTCTCCTTTGTTCTTCTTCTTCTGGGGGTTCTTCTTGGAACCTTGAGGCTCCTCTGGAGACTTGTTCTTGTCTCTCTTTTGCTCAAGTGGATTTTTAGCTTTCTTCTTTCTTTTTGAATCCACCCTCGAATCTCCAGCAACTAGAGCTTGGTCTTTGGAAGGTTTGATGGTGCCCATCATCACCAATTTATCTTGTTGTTGTGTGAGAGATTCCATGAAATATGCAAGGCTAGGAATTTTCCAGGCTCGAGCTATCAACTTTGTGGCATAGAAGGTTGAAACAAACACTGAATAGTCAGGGCCAAGATTTGAGAGTATGGCCAAAACCAGTTGTTCATCCTTCTTTTCGATCCCACATTGTTTTAGCTGCAAAACAAGTGCTTTGAACTTGGAAAAATAGAGTTGCAGGGATTCAAAGCTATTGGGACTCAGGGAGATCAATTCATTTTCAATTTGATGTCCCCTCATCTCATATTTCTTTCCAAAAATATCAACAAGCTTATCCCATACTTCATTCGGTGATGTCAATCCATCAAGATGGAAAAGGAGGTCTCTGGATATACTCAGACACAGGAGACCATAGGCCTCATCCCTCCTGTTGTGTCATTTAATCTTCTCTGCAGCTGCATTCATCTCTGCTTCTATTTCCATAGTCACTCTGTAGATGCCTTTCACTCTCAACAGTATCTCCATCTCTGCTTTCCATTCAAAGAAGTTAAATGGAGTCAAGATGATCTTCTGAGATTGATCCATAGCTCAGAAATTGTCCCGTTAGTCAGCAAAATGCTCCCAGTCAATGATGTCGAACCTGAAATACAAATTGGAAGGAGAGAAATCGATCTACAAAGGCTCTGATACCATGTGGAAATTGAACCCAAGTGTTAGAACAATTACACTCACAACAATTGCCAATTACACATGCAAATTAGTCACAAAAGGAGACTGAATATGGAGCAGAACACTAATCTGTATTGAATAAGTGTACAATAGACAACCCTGTGAAGTCATAGGCTGCCACAATAAATAATTACATGATATATTTGAATGCATAAGGATGCCATTCGAATTTAGTCAAAAGCAGGCTTACTAAATCTAAGCAAATCCCCCATAAGTGCATAAAGCACTTTCCAAATCTGTCTAAGAGCTCATGAATTGGAAAAATCAATTAGGAAAGATAATAGGTGGTGGAAGGACAACTCATACATGCTTTTCATAGGAGAAAAGAGTGGAGGATGTTGAGGACAAAAAACAAGTTAACTTCACCTAGTCAAACTTTCCCAAATGCCTTAAAACTCAGAAAAAGCAGACATGCGCTAGGGAGGCCAGGAATAAAGTAGATTTGATTCCAAGAGGTTTCCCAAGTGCTCCATGACTCAAATTTAGCAAGTTTGACCACTATGGATGTGTGGAGGACAACTTGCATAAGGTGGAATATGGAAACTAGGCAAATAAGACAAAAATTGGATTAATTAATGTCTAAGGTAGCTAACTATGGGTTTATTATTCTAACAACAACACGATAATGATATTAAACCTATTGATGATATTTTTTCCGGATGAACATATTTTCACTGTATTTGTTCAAACCTCTTGGTTTGCTGATATTGCAAACTATCTAGTGACTAGAAAAGTACCACACCATTTGGCTCCATAGGAGAAACGCTGGATAATAGTACAAAGTTCTAACTATTCCTGGGTTGATAATGACCTCTTTTGCACTGGCCCAAATATTATTATTAGAAGGTGTGTGCACGAAGATGAAATGATAGATATCCTCCGAGCATGCCATGATGGACCATGTGGAGGACACTTTTCTTATAAACGGACATCATACAAAGTACTGCACTCTGGTTATTACTGGCCAAACATTTTTAAGGATTCTTCCAAGTATTTCAAAGGATGTGATAGTTGTCAAAGAATGGGTAGACCCACAACATTAGACCAAATTCCTTTATAGCCACAGGTCATGATTAAGCCTTTCGAAAAATGGGCTCTTGATTTTGTAGGACCAATCTCTCCCATGTCTTGTAAAAAGAAATATATCTTAGTTTGTACAGATTATGTTAACAAATGGGTAGAAGCTAAAGCTTTATTTAGGGCTACAGAGAAATCTGTAGTAGAATTCATATATGAATAAATATTTACCTGATTTGGTGTACCCAAAGAAATTGTCACGGACCAAGGTACCCAATTCACTTCCAAATTAATGCAAGAGCTCACTACGAAGTATGGTATCCGGAATTGTAAGTCCTCACCTTACCATCCTCAAGCTAATGGTCAGGTAGAATCAACCAATAAAGTATTACAAGCTATTTTAACCAAGACCATTCACTTACATCATAAGGATTGGGCGGATAGACTTCCCAAGGATTTATGGGCCTATAGGATAACATGGAGAAATACTACCGAACATACCCCCTATGAGTTAGTATATGGAAAACAAGTCCTTTTACCTATTGAATTTCAAGTTAAAACCTTTCGTATGGCAGCACAGTTAGGTATGGATTTGGATGAAGCACAGAAACAACGAATCCTACAGATTAATGAATTAGATGAAATTAGACAGGATGCACTCCAAAGAACCATGCTAATACAGAGTCGGCAGAATAAATGGCATGATAAATTTATCAAGCAAATGCAATTTAATGCTGGAGATTGGGCATTACTATTCGATTCACGATTTAAAAACTTTAAAGGAAAATTAACTACCCATTGGTTGGGCCCTTATGAGGTAGTTACAACTTTTGACAATACATTAGTAAAAATTAAACCAATTGATGGCTCAGAAGTTTCCTTTATAGTAAATGGACATATACTTAGGCTTTATCATCAACCAACATCTAGACAAGATTTCGTACAAAATGTTTTACAGCAAAGAGAAATGAAATTGATTGAAGAGGAAGTTATTCCTCCTCCTCCTGATCCATGAAGTTATTTTGGGTTATCATCACTTGTATATATGTAGATATGTTTTTGCTTCTATGAATAAATAAGAGTCACTTATGATAAATAAATTACATGCAAATCTTCTACTTTCTATGTTTTTATGAATAAATTGAATCATCTAACAGTGGTTTTACAGTTTGATCATGGATAATTTATCTCTATAAGCAGCTCATGAAGTATTATCTAGAAAAGGTAAATGCGCTAGTAAGGTATCTTAACTTTTCTTAATTTGGATTTTGTAGTGACAATTAAAGATAAATCCTTGCATATCTTTTTTAACCTCTCTTTTTATGATTCAGATAGTTTCTGGTATTTTGATTTAGACATGTATATTTCTGATTTGTTATTTTGAACAGTGCTTGATAAGACCTATTTTCATTATCATTCATCTTGTGCCTATGGATATCTAGTTCATCCTATACTTGTTATCAAAACTTGTCTCTCAAATATCTCTTTGTGATAACTCGAGAGTACGTGTAATTTTCTTTACCTGTGGGGAACATTACTTATCTCTTCTGAAAAGGATGGATTCTAAGGTTAAAGAACAGATTTAAGTTATTCTCTTTTGACATGATTTATGATTAAGGCCGGTATGAAAAGCTATTTGTAATTTTATTTCTGTAAAATTGAATTATGTGTTTTAGCAAGGCTTAGTACGCTCTAGTACCAATCGACTTCCATATATTTAATATCATTATATACAAGGAAAACCCACCAGGGTACTGAACAGGCTTGCTGGCAGCGGGTCAATGCTAAGTAAAAATTTAAGAACAAGAAGCTCGGTAAATGCAAGTAAACCTATCGGGGTACTGAACAGGCTCGCTGACAATGGGACTATACTTACATGATACCAAGATAAACCCGCTAGAGTACTGAACAGGCCTGCTGGCAGTGGGGCAATATCAGATAAAGAGGTCTGGTTAATGCACTACTATGCACATGATTCGTAAAATAATGATCATATAGAGGAAATTTTTGAAAAAAAAAATATTATAAATAAACTGTTAAGGCCCATTCTCTCTACTATCACTTGAGAATCGCTGTAAGTTGGGCTTGGACCTGGCCATATAATTCAATCAATACCTAGGACATTATTATCCTAGAAATGGGACCCATAGTTACATCTCTCACACACTCTGGGGTAAACTTAAAGTATTTGATGATGACAAGATATCTTTACAATGAGGCATAAATCCCTAGTTTTTCCTATGGAATTCTTTTGATTATATTATTATCTCTTTCTATGGTCTTTCTTCGCACTATTATTTTTCATAAATATACATATCTGAATAACTTTCCTTTACTAGTTAATTTTTCTTTTCTTTATAAAATACTGACAGCATACTTGCACTTTTCTTTATCTAAAATAAACTATTCTTCTCCTTTGCATGAGGACATGCCATATCCTTGGTTTAAGGGAGGATTAGGATTGGATTAGGAAGATTCAGAAAATAATATTTGTCTACTTTTATCTTTTATTATTATTATGAGAAAATTGCTTATCTCTGACAAATGTTAAAGTGTTTTCAGGTTATAGCATGAAGCATGTTCTTACAACAAATAAATTAATCAATCAATATGAAGAAATTTGATGGAAAACACGAAGGATCTGACTAATGGTTTAGATAATGGTCTGAATGAGATATTGTGGTATTATAGCATGGATGATTAAAATTTGTCAACCAAATTTTTGTTCTTGAATATAGTTTTATCTTTGTATGGATTCTTTGATTTTCAAATTTCTTTTGTTATCATTTTACTAGTAGCATATTTTTATCTAAATACACATGAAAACTATTTTTCTAGAATGTCATTTAGGCATTTGCGATATATGTTCAAGCTGTCCAAAGTTTTACTTTGGACATGGTTGAACTTGTTATAAACATTATAAATTTATTCATCAAATGCATATGCTTGTTAAAGGATACATATCTTGAATTCTGCTATAATAGTATGGTCTCCTAAGAAATCTAAATCTTCTACTATCCAATCATCATTTTTTTTTGTTTTGACATAAAATAAATATTCCTTTATGTTGTACAGGATTATACACCTAATAACCTAAGGTCTAGGGTTACCAACATACTCAATTACTTGCAGACAATTGACTTCTAAAGTACATAATAAGAAATAGGAATATTAAAAGGACTTACTTGTTAAACGAAGGTTGATCCTTGCTAATCTTCTTCCTCTCTGTTCCACTTCCGAAGTCTTCAAGATTGCTCCTCTTTCACCTGTCAAGAAACACTTTTCCAGATACAAGATGATTCATATATGTATAAGCAGGTTAGATAAATCACATATAAGATGCTTAAGCATAAACATTTATCAAACCAATATACATGAAACACATATGGAAGAAGTAATCTCTTTATTATCAATAATGGAAAGAGTTCAGATACAACCCAACGCCTGAGACAAGGACTCCTCTGCTACCAAAGGATTCTGAGTTCCACTACTCCAAAGGCTTCTGTATAAACTCCACCAGCATAAATTTGCTCCAAAAGTGTAAGTAACCAACACCCTCCCCAAGGCCTGTATTTATATGTGTGAAATAAGGCAATTCTCGAAGGTTGGGGAAGTTGTAGCAGTTAAGGGATTTAAGTTAAATGAGTTAACTAATCTCCCATTAGCGTGTGTTTTATATTTAAATGTAAAGATACACATTCGCGGGTCTATAGTAGAGCAGCCCACGAATGATTCGCGACTATGTATAAGCGCAACTCGTGAATACATGGATTCGCGAGTTGCTACGAAGGAGACTCACGAATGATGCACGAGTTGTCGATAAAGAGAGTCGCGAATACATCTCAACATGGCAAAAAATGGCAAAATGACTAGCTGGATGGAGGAAGCATGTATTTCAAGACAAGCCAAGCTATAGTGTTTTGGGCAAACCTCTATCCATAAGTGTCCTTTTGTGTGCCAACATGAGGGATGTCGGCACTCGGACGGAGAGGTGCCATTCGGGTGTATAACAGATGCCCCCTAATGTGTGAGGTTAGAGGGGAACGATGGCCGAAATACATTATAATATTTATCTTTGGAGAACTCAAAAATCCAATGGAGCAGAGAGAGTACCTGAAACAAAACATAGTAATGTCATATACAAAGTTACATCTGAGGATGCTATGTTCAATTTACTGGAACATTAGCTCCTGTACAATATTTGATTACATCATATGATACGGGTATAGAACCACATATATTACAAAGGTGGATCGAAGCCACAATATACAATAATGATGAGTCTTCAAAGATCTGGAAGCTATGTAGATAAATCGAACATAATCTTGCGCAACTTAGTCCATATGTGAGAGACTAAGGTCTTCATAAAGGATCCCAAAGAACCAGTACAATCCAAGCCATGTGAATAAGGGTAAGCTGAAGTCAAACATGGAAAGGATTCAACAGTTTGTCAACCAATAAGGGATAATTGACAACTGAAGCAAAGGAATTCACCAATGATGAAAGTGAATCCAGAGGTACGATCATCAAAACTCTAGGTCTTCGTCATCAGGAAGTATTGAAACGGAACCATGCTATGATAAGGAAGGCAACAGATCCTCCAACGGATCACAAGAGTGACTAGGAACTGGGAAAAAGAAAGGAGACACAAATAGATAACAGATATAACAATGATGGGATCAAGTTATAGATCAGATATTGGGTAAAGTCCTTGAATAGTGAGCAAATCATAGAGGTGACCCAAGGCAGCATACAATAGATAGATAGAACAACTAGACTTATCTGTCATGTAGGAGACATGATCAGATTCCCCAGGATAATGGACAAGAGGAGGAGTAAGAAACTCAAAGTGATAGCTGAACACACGTGTATACTGAAACATGGATATCAGAAAACAAAGAGTGCTATGTTACAGGATGACATGCTGCCATTACTGAAAACAAGAGAAAACTACTTCCTTACCTTCCCTGTTAAATTTTAACGAGTCCAAGAAAGTAAACTCAGTTCCCTTTTCATTTTTTAACAAGCTTGAAGAGATGGGAAAATGATGCTTGATACACTGATTCATGGATTTAATGAGCCCAAACTAGTACATGCTCAGCTAGTATTTTCACATTTAGAGAGTCTGAAAATGCCAAAGAAGACTCCAGGGGGTCCTTTTTCGTCCAATTTAGTCTCCTTATGCCGAAAAAGTATAAAACAAACCACAGAAGAACTCTCTTAACTTCCGAAGAAGAAAAGATGAACCTTTTTCGTACTTAGTCAGGGAGGTCCGAAAAAGGTTAAATTACCACCTACCCAACGCTCCTTCCAGAACAGCATAGAATAGCTTGAGTTTTACGAGTGTGAAGGAAAGCAAGATCACTCGGAAAGATCCATTTGGTTACAAGAAATGGGGCTTACAACAATAAACTCGTTGCTTTGTTCTTTAGTGTTTAATGAGCATGACAAAGACACAAAGTACACTCGGAATATTTTTCATGTTTGGGTCCAGAGCATGAAAAAGAGAAAACTAAGCTCAAACCGGGTGTTCCTTTTCCGTAAATTTAGTCCCTTAGGTCCGGAAAAGTGATAAACCTATACCTGAGAATACTCTTCTCAATTCAAAAGAAAAGAGAGTGATCCTTTCTCGTATTATTCCGCATGGTCCGAGAAAGAGATAACCCACCACCAATGCAGATGCCCGTTCACATATTCTTAACGAGCTTGAACAGACGAGATAACTCGGCAATCAAGTCTGTTTTGAAGGAGTCAGAACTGGGCCTAAAGAAACTCCATAAGGTCCAGGAGTCCTATAAAGGGATAGCTTGTAAAAAGATATTCAGAAGAAGCTCTATTTGGCATGAAAAATAGCTATGAGGAAACCCCTGGGCCTGAAACAGTGACGGTATGAGTACCAAAGGATGACAAGGGCATAAAAAGATGATACTCATGAAATAAGGACCCTAGCGATGGAAGAACAATGGTAGAGACAAGGGACTAATGGCTTAGAATACCATAGTTCGTGGCAAAACGTTGAATACTAAGGTTAATGTGGAGTGATAAGATACCAACATATGTTGGAGATAGCAAAACCACCCTAAAGAAGCATCAACACTTTGTAAAAGTTGGTAAACCTGTTCCAAGGCACAAAGAGGGTGATATTAGTTGATTGACATTTCAAACTATATAAAAAGACCCACTTTACGAAATATTATTTCTATAAATAGTTTGAAAATTAAAACATTTCTCACCATTTGAACTTTTTGAACCAAAAAGGAAAGTTTACCCTCTACCTTTGATCGATCACCGTGGACAATTGGACCGTCAGAATTGGAATCCGTTAGCTTCAGGTAATTCTACACCCTGAACTAGTCGATTTGATCCGAACAAATATTAAATTTAAAGGTGAATTCAGTATTTTGCATCATCCTAAATTATGGCAATGCGCATTCGCGAGTTGCTAAGAGTAAGAGTCACGAATACACGTTTCATTCGCGGGTTGTTGAATAGGAGAGTCGCGAATGACTCGCGACTTGTCTAAGTAGATAGTCGCAAATGCTGCGCTATAGGGCAAAATTCAAAATTTATGCAAAAATTTTAAATTTTTATGATGAAATACTGAACCAAATTATGTGTATTTGCCAGGAAAAAATATGGTGCTGGAGTGGAGGGAAAGAGAGCATGAAATAATGGATCATGCAGCGCTCCAAAGCGCGCCCACCATCCCAGCATTGAGGACATGTGGGCTGCTGAAGTTCTTTTGTACATCGCCCATGCGGGCAAATGTCCGCTTACTGGAATTCATGGTCAATTACTGGGATCATGACATGGGGACGCTCAATCTTCAAGGTGAGACCTTAGAGCTTACCGTGGAAGATATATATTTCATAACCAGATTGTCACAAAGGGGGGCACCGGTGAATTTGGAGGGCACTGGCAGGGGCAGGGACCCCTTGAGTGTCCAAAACTATGTTGACATGTTCTGTACACTGGGTACACAAAAGAAGGACAGCAGTGTTATTATTGCAGACATCCAGGATTTCACACTCTAGGTACTAGCTAGTACTATTGTGAGACTTTCAGGATCATCAAGGTTACATATGGCCACCAGGAATCAAATGAGGGTGGCAGTTGATTGCTTTAGAGGTGCTCTCTATGATTGGTGCTCGGGAGTGCTCCCCATCATGAAGAGACAACTATCCGACTGCAGGAGAGGAAGACGCAAGAATTTTGGCTATGCCAGCATACTAGTAGTGTTCTTCTTCGAGAGAGTACCAGCCATGAGCCCTGCTATACCCCTACAGGTCAGACATCCACGTCAGCTGAGGCTGAGCCAGTGGGGAGACATCTTCCTCCATCAAGGAGGAGGAGACATAGTACACAGCGTTTACGATGATGACTTTTATATATGGTGGGAACGACAGCTGCCGGCGTTGGAGCAGTTTCCATACGCTGGGATGGATTTCCGAGGTGACCCCGACCTTGTCCTCCCTCCAGGAGGAATATGGGGCGAGATGGGTAAGTGATTTTTTAATTTTTTATCATTTTCAAATTTTTATGAATTTTCAAATGATAGAATATATACATATGTACAAGTCTTAATCCTATTCATGTTTCAAAATGCATATATTGGACCAGTCCACCCTGAAGGGCACCCGCGTATGTTCATGCATCCAGTTGTAGGAGGAGACCCAGGATTGGTCCAGGTACTAGAAGGGAAGCTGGCCAAGCTGACCCAGTGAGTACCTATGATACATATTGACCATATACCTACATCCATGCAGGAGTTTGTAGTCGGGGTTCCACCGGTTTGGCTACATCTGTTCTGGCGAGTAGCTAGAACAGTACTTGTATATAGAGATGCGGTGGAGGCTGCCGAGGCCGAGGAGGCTGAGGAAGCCAGGGTGCCTAGAGATCATAGGGACCAAGGTGGCCAAGGTTAGTTCTAGGGCATTTTGATGGATGATGATCCACATTGTTGTATATTTTGTATATGATGGGATCTACGGATCATACTCAATCTATCTACAGACAAATATTTTACATATATATATATTTGGTTGTCGGCTTATTTACAAGTGTTCTTTACATGTTTGTTGTATATTTTATGAAATGTGTGTGAGATTCCAATCCAAAATATAATTAGCATATGCATCATTCAATGAATTTTGGTTACGTGGAATATGATTGAAAGTAATAACTTCAAAATGTCTTTCCAATAAACGAATTTGCATGAACTGACATAACAAGGTAGGATTTCTTACCTGATAAGCTCGATTGAGCTGGGAAACTACCAACTGAGAATCCAAATGGACCTCAATCTGGGTGATGCCACGTGACAAAGAATCCCATAGGAGCTCAATTACAGCCCTATATTCAGCAACATTATTAGAAGCAGGACCTAGACAAGGGCCACCAGCGGCAACAAGCTGTCATGTGGGAGAATAAATAACCCATGCTGCCGAAGCTAGGTTACAAGTGTGACGACTAGCACCATCAGCGAAACCTACATACATTTTGGAAGACATCTGCAACAACCAGCAAATAATATAAAAAACAAAACTGACAACCTATTGTACATAAAATACATACAAGAAAAATACAAGAAAAAGTGCTAAGCCTAAGCATAGTACTTCTTCAGGTAGAGCCCATTTCTAGGCTCAAGCAGCTTATTCCCATCATAATCCACTAATTCATATGTGCCTTTACTCAATACTTTCGACACGACATAGGGTCCTAACCACATAGCCTTGAATTTTCCTGCCCCCAGAGGTTCTTTATCTTGGTCCCAAAGCAAGACAAGTTCCCCTTTAGAGAAAACCCTAGCTTTGACTGTTTTATCATATTGAGATTTAACCCTATTTTTATGAGCCTGATTGGAAGTCAACACATCTCTACGTTGCTCATCAAGGTGTTCTAGATGTACTAGACATTCTTCAAGCTCAGTCGTATTAGGTAACACATGAATGGCTATCTTCAAAGACGGGATTTCGCATTCAATCAGAGTAACTGCTTCCACCCCGTGAATGAGTTGGAAAGGTGAATAACCCGTGGCAGTCTTAATGTTAGTTCTGTAAGCCCAAGAGCAGGATATAACATGATGTGCCAATTAGAATGGGCTGCATCAATTGTTCGTTTAAGGATAGTTTTTAATGTCTTGTTTACAACCTCGAACTAACCATTTGCTTGCGGATAGTATGGAGAAGAGTGTTCTTGTCTAAATCCGAGCATTGTAGTCAGTTCCGTCATCATATTATTTTGAAAATGACTGCCATGGTCAGTGACAATCACTTTGGGAATACCAAACCTTGCAATAATTTGATTGAAAACAAAGAAAGTTGTTGTTTCCCCGTTGTCTTTGAAAGTAGGCATTGCCTCTGCCCATTTCGTAAAATAGTCAACAGCGACAATGATGTATTTATGCCCCCTAGCCGAGACTGGGTTGCATGTCATGTAATTGATCCCCCATTTCATGAAGGGGCCTACCGAGACAACAAGAAATAACAGAGCAGGATGCGACCGCATTTTTCTGTTGTAGAGATGACATGGATGACAGCGCTTCACAGCTTCCACACAATCTTTAAAGATCGTGGGCCAGAAATAACCAGTACGCAGTATCTTCTGGGCCGTTGCTAACCCAGATAAATGACCCCCACATGCTTCGCTATGGGAATCATTTAGGACAATCTCCGCTTCCTCATGAGTAAGGCAGCGACGCAACATAGAATCTACCCCTCGTCGATATAATGTATCTCCTAAAATGAGGTAGTTCTTTGCATGAAAGCGTAACTTACGTCGTTCCTCCCTAGAGTAAGCGGCAGGATACTTCAAATTCTGGAGATATATAAGAATATCCCCGTACCAAGGATCAGAGGTGGATATGAGGAAGATGTGATCATCTGGGAATGAGTCATCCTCCACCGCTACATTTTATTCAGTGGGAAATTCTTCTATTAGCTCAGCAAAAACTAAGGACTTTTTAGACTTAGTGGATTGGAAATCCAAGTCAAACTCCTGGAGAATGACTATCCAATTGTTGAATTTTCCCCCAACAATCCGTCAGGATAAAACATATTGGAACAGATTCACATCCGCCACTACTGTGGTGGTCCTCAGTAAAATGTAGTGGCGCAACCTCTGCACAGCATAAACAGCTGCTAAGGATAACTTCTCGATGTGGGAGTATCTAAGCTCAGGTCCGGCCAAAGCATGGCTAAGATAATAAACAACATGCTCAACAAGCTTATCGTCCTCCTGAACTAGTACTACCCCAATGGTTGAATCCGACGCGGCCAGATATAATATAAAATCTATAGAATAATCTGGTGGACATAATAAAGGAGCCGACAACAAAGCTTTTTTCAATGCCTCGAACGCAAGTTGTGTGGTTTCATCCCATACAAAAGGAGTGTCTTGTTTGAGCAAGCACATGAAACCTTTAGTGATCTTGGCATAATTAACGATAAAACGTCAAAGAAAGTTGGACTTTCCTTGCAGGCTTTGAAGTTGCCTGAGAGAACGAGGAGGAGGCAGATTTACAATGGCCTCAACTTTCAATGGATCCACCTGGATGCCTCTACTAGATACGATGAATCTGAGTAATATTCCTGACTCGACACAGAAAACACACTTGTGGGGATTCAAGCGAATTTTATAGTATCTACATCTTTCAAAAATCAACTTCAAATGATCTAGATGTTGGACTCTCTTACGAGAATGGGCAGGCAGATCATCAAGGTATGGTTCGACAATGGCTTTTATGTCATGAAAAGCAAAGTTCATGGCTCGTTGAAAGGTAGCCCCAGCATTTTTCAATCCAAAGGGAATTTTTCTATACGCAAATGTACCCCAAGGGAAAATCAAAGCAGTTTTATGTTGGTCTTCCAGTTTGATTTGGATTTGATTGTAGCTGGAGAAACCATCCATAAACGAAAACACCTCACTCCCTGCACATGCATCTATGATCTAGTCAATAAATGGTGTGGGGTAATTGTCCTTAGGACAGGCTTTATTGAGGTCTCTAAAGTCTGTACAAACACGAATAGTCCCTTGCTTTTTATCAACAGGAACAGGGTTGGATACCCATTCAGTCAAAGCTATGGGATATATAAAACCATCTTTCAACAACTTTTCAACTTCTGCCTTCATAGCCGCCGCTTTACGCGGGTTCACGGGTCGTAATTTCTGTCGAACCGGCTTAGCATCAGGATAGGTTTGGATTTCATGTTGGATAATAGATGGATCTATGCCTGGCATCTCCTCATATGACCAGGCAAAGATATCGCGGAATTCCTTGAAAAGGGCAGTGTATATGGAAATCTCCTCCGGAGAGCAGTTTGCACCTATATAGATGTTTTCCACGACATCTAGGTTCACAGAGATATTGATAGGTATAGTGGTGGAAATGTTTGCCATATTCCCCTCAGCAAACACTCCTTCCCTAGGCAAAGGGTTGATAGGTACCTCAATATCATCTGACAGTCTCACTTTAAACTCTTGGTTTTCTATCTTGCTTAGATCTGGAAGAAAATAGGATCAATGATGAAGATCCTCACAAATCTTATCACGTCCACTCATAGCTTCCAGAATAGCTTCATCGGAAGGTAAAACGGTATCTAAGCAATATATGGAATGTGAAGAGTTTTCTTCCCATGCGGGCAAATAGACTTCTTCCAGATCATCTGAGACTGATAGAGGATCTGGAATGGGATCAGCAGCAGCTTGAGTGATGGCTTGATAAGCTACCTCTACTGCTGATAAGGGCACTTCTGGTTCATGGGGAGTTGGGAGGACCCAAGGATCAGTCCTATTGACAACCGTAGCGATGGACTTCCCCACAGTAGTAGAACCAATGTAATTTACCAGGGTTGGAAGGTCAAATGTGCCCATCAATGATGCGTACATTCCAGCTCCCAAGCTCTGTGCAGCAGGTTTGGCCTGATCAACCAATGGCATAGTGGAATCCTTAGACTCTAAACGGCCTTTTCGGGTAAAATCAAGTTGGTCAATAGTAACCAACTTTCCCTCATGTGGAAAAACCACGACACAAAGAACAGCCGATGCAACAGCAGACATTGCATAAGTCTAATTCCTTCCCAGAAGCAAATTGTAGTCCAAGGGAGCATCAATCACTTCAACTTCAATAGACACTGCTTTGCCTGCTAACTTAATCTCAAAAGCTGGCAGGATACCATGAGGACGGAAGGATCTTCCATCGAAAGCAGTAAGTAAAGTGTTTGATGGGACCATCTCTAGGGATCCAAGAGCTTTCCAGCAGGCTAGGGACATAACACATGTAGAGGCTCCCTCATCAACAACTGCCCTTCCAATGGTCTTACCACCATGGACGACATCTATTGATAGGGCTACATGGTAAGGCAGGCGAATTTTGACATCAGACAGAGTGAATTTCGCCATGAGACTCGAAGAATCCATGCTACCTAAAGCTGCTAAGAGAGCATCCCGCTGGGAGGGACAACTCTGTAACACCTCTAAAGCTAACGTTGCACATGGGGTTTGAGCTAAATATTCAACCACAGAGTAGTTTGAAGCAGCCCTAGCATTGGGGTTATGCAAGGTCTTCTTGAAAACACCTTTCGGTATCTTTGGCATAGTTTCGGTAGGTTTCTCTATTGTGAGAGGGTTGGAAGGTTCACCTACAGCTTTACCCTTCTCAAGAGTCTCGTTCTCATAGTTTTTGTTCTTGGTTTGCAACAAAGTCGAAGATCGAACCATGTTGATATAGTTAGGGTCAGGGGCAGTTTGATTGCCCCCTGATATATTAGAAGCTAAAGCAGAGTTCTGTCCTTGGGGAAACGGGTCCTTCAGGATAGCCGGTTGTTGAGCTTTGAGCAGCTTCTGGGCTTGATCCATAGGGGGACAAAGGTGAGTAAGGTGGTCCTCTTGGCACAACTTACAAGGGAACTTGACCTTCTTCTTTTCTTTTTTTCCCCCATCAGCATTGTTCGCGGGCTTTGGCTTGTTTTGGTTTCCCTCTCCCTTCTTACCTTTCTTTTTCTTCCCGTCGGGCTGCTGATTGCCCTTCTGAGAGGTTTGAGTGAAGAAATTTGCATTCTGGGGAGAGGGGGCAGCCTTTGATGCCTCCATCATAGACTGTTTTACAGACAACTGGTGAAGTTGCTTAGTTAAAGACTCTACGGTGGGAGAGTTGACAAACCCAACCACACCATCGGCATGGGGTCCAGGCTTAGGCTTCTCCGCTTCGTGCAAAGGCCACAGTGCCTCAGGGATGATCTCATATAAGATCCCAGATTGTGAATAAATCAAATCTAACTGCTGGGCCCTGAGTATGGCTTCTTCTTCGTTCGTTACTCCTGATGTGGAAACATCCTTAGATATGTATGGAAATAGTGATTTAAGGAACCATTCTAATAGAAACTTAGGAGGAATGGTGGCTTTGATAAGACTCTTTCACCTCCTCCACTCTTGGATATGATACGAGATGTGGGTAGCCTTGTTTTGTTTAAAAGTAGACAACAAGTCCGTTCTAAAATCGTATCGAACCGGAAGCTGAAAGTGGCTAAGGAAAGCACTAGCCAAATCCCAGAAACTACTAAAGGCAGCAGAAGGCAATTCGATATACCACTTTGCCACCATACCCGTCAAGGTCCTCTGGAATAGCCTCAATCTAATTGAGTCCTCATTCAACGAATTGGAAGAACACCATAAGTGAAAAGTGGTGGCATGTGCCCCAAGATCTTCACCAGCTTTACCTTCAAACTTAGGGATGTCCGATGGTAATTTGGTGGGAACATGTGGCCACAAGGGGTCATGCCTCACTGGGTCATTCATCAATTTTGACAAGTCTAGCAAGTTTAAAGTTTACAGAAAAGGAAGTTTGGGCCTAACCGAGGTAGTAAATGTGCCGACTTGGGGATTTGAGGGACCTGCCCCCGAATTCCCATGGGTAAAAGTGGGGTTTCCCCCAGCCATCGGTTGTGAAGTGGGAGGGTTGCTTTGAAACGGATTCCATCCATAAGCCACAGGATTTTGTGTGGGAGGTGCAGTGTAAGTGGTTCGGGCCGTCCCCATAGAAGCAGGGGTCTGAAAGACTGGAGTAGGTATCCCTCCGCTAAACAACAAAAAGGGAGAGCTCGTGTATGGGACCGAAATAGGGGTTTGGAAGCTCTTCCCGTAAGAGGTGTTGCTCCCAAACTGCACTCCTACATATGAAGGAGATGGACGTACGTATGGACTGGATGGGGGAATGTGCCCCCCATTCCAAGGAAATCCTTGGACATAAGCCGAGGATCCTACCAGACCACTCTGAGTAGTGTAAGGAAAGGAACAAGGAATGGTAGGTATACTGGGGATCCCAGCAACCGTGTCACCAGAAGTACCTCCTATGTTGGAGTGAACCGGTGGTTGAACCACCTAGCTCGCTGGAGTCAAAGGTGTAGAAGGAAAACTAGATCTAGGGGCACTTACCGAGGGAGGTAGTACCCCTTCAACTGGAAGGGTTGATGTAAACACAAAAGAACTTTCTTCCACAGAAGACATGACTCTACCCACAGGGACACCTAGCACTGGTGAATCAAAAGGTCTAACCTGCACGATCACAGTATCGTTCAAATCATTCAAGGGGGAGTTAAAATTTCTTGCAAACTCGTCAGTCTGCAATTCTTCTATCTCAACTATGTCAAGATTGAAATGGTTAGCAATGAGTTCCGGTTCACCAAGAGTCTCACTTATTCCTACAGGTTCGAATGAACTGTCTGTGTCTAATCTCCGCCTTTGAGGTAAAGGTGGAGGCTCCAATGCAGTGATAGGAGGAAGGTTTCTCAACCTTCTTGACCTTCTAATAGGTTGGTCCACCAGAATTATAAATTTAACAAATCACACCCTAAGTCCAACTAAACATAGGCAAAACCACATAGCATACACTAGAAAGTTACTAGAGCCTCAAACAATCAAACCAGGGTAAAAGATATACTTTCCTGAAGAAAGCTGATGAACGATTACTTGGCGTCCTTGAAGTGGTTCTTAGGCACAAGCGGAGGAATCACCCACTGCCCTCCTACACTTTCAACAAGGGTTACCTTCCAAGCCCGTTCAAGGTGAACCAGAAATAGCCTTCCGGTTTACCTAGGTATGAACCCTAAAAAGACAAGAGACTAAAGTCTACCTTGGCAATACCAACAGTCTGGGGGGACAGTCGTCAGCCAAACTCGTACGCATGGGCAGGGTAGTTGAGCCTGAAACTCTGTCTAGGACAGAATCCCCAGATGCGTAAAATTCCTGGGTTATGTTTTGACAAGGATTCGGAGGGTTATCTCCTCTGTCCAAGCCTCCACGTGGCCTAGTGCTTAACTCCCATTTGAGAGGAGCTTCCCAGATACAGTGATAGAGTCAAGGATTTCCCTAAAGAAAAGTCCACTACGTCTGAGTTTATAACTTGTGGGAAGTTTACACTTCCTAGCCCACAAGTCTAGCCTAAGCTAGTAGGTGAAAGGCCCCTAGAAAACAAAACTTACTAATAAATTTTAATTTATGCGTTTATTTTAAAGGGTTGTTCTTTACTCAAGAGGAAATGGAGTGGTGTACTGTATGATGTTTTGACTCAAAAAAGAAATAAATGAAAGTAAAGGTGTATTCAAAGCAAAATTGCCATTATAAAAACAAACTTCTTTTTAATTTTTGCAAATATGTATTGATGAATTGAAAGCAACGATGAAAGAAACTAAGCCTATGTTTTTTGTAGTTTTTGATATAATATTTTTAAATTGAAATAAACACTACTTATGCAAAAATCACAATGCAAAAGCTTTAACTATGTTTTCTTTTCACTTTTAAAAATAATCAAAATTCTACTATGCATCTACAATGCACTATGCTTGAGCAAACTTGACACTTATAAACTGTATAAAAGTAACAAACTGAAGCAAACAGGCTGATAGAACCAACAGAAAACCAATAAAGGAAGGCTAGGAACCCTATCTTGGGTGCTAACAATGACAAAGAATCACTGTAGACTTACAAAGGCAGGTGACAACTAGCCACTGTCAAAAGACAGACTGGAAAAACAGAGCCCAAGACCCTGATCACTGATCTGGACCAAGACACTTTAACCCACAACCCAAAATAGGCCAAAACACTTCAGTATGCAAGCAGTAAACAAACCAAGCAAAACGACTCAAGAGCTTCCAAAAAATTAAAGAAATGTGATCACCAACAGTATTCAAACCCACTACACAATATTCTTAAAGAAAGACCACTCAGAAACAGGGACCAAACAAAGAAAAGAACAAGCAAAACTTATCTTAAAAATCCCCACTTCCAGGAGTATTCGCGACTGTCTCTAAGAGAAACTCGCAAGTGAATCGCGACTGTCTAGTATTACAACCTGTGAATGCAGACCAGTATTCGCGACTGTCTAGAAAGACAACCCGTGAATGGGTATAAAATTTTTCTCAAAAAATCAAGAAAAAAACCCTTGACTTTCAAATGCTGAAGCAAATAAGAACCAGGATAAAAATCACAAATAGGCTCACAAGAAAAACTGGTCAGGAGGACAGAAAACAACCTACAGCAGTCTGGGCTCCCCAGCGGAGTCACCAGTTCTGTTGTACAGGATTATACACCTAATAACGTAAGGTTTGGGGTTACAAACATACTCAATTACTTGCAGACAATTGACTTCTAAAGTACAGAATAAGAAATAGGAATATTAAAAGGACTTACTTGTTAAACGAAGGTCAATCCTTGCTAATCTTCTTCCTCTCTGTTCCACTTCCGAAGTCTTCAAGATTGCTCCTCTTTCACCTGTCAAGAAACACTTTTCCAGATACAAGATGATTCATATATGTATAAGCAGGTTAGATAAATCACATATAAGATGCTTAAGCATAAACATTTATCAAACCAATATACATGAAACACATATGGAAGAAGTAATCTCTTTATTATCAATAATGGAAAGAGTTCATATACAACCCAATTCCTGAGACAAGGACTCCTCTGCTACCAAAGGATTCTGAGTTCCACTGCTCCAAAGACTTCTGTATAAACTCCACCAGCATAACATTGCTCCAAAAGTGTAAGTAACCAACACTCTCCCCAAGGCCTGTATTTATATGTGTGAAATAAGGCAGTTCTTGAAGGTTGGGGAAGTTGTAGCAGTTAAGGGATTTAAGTTAAATGAGTTAAATAATCTCCCATTAGCGCATGTTTTATATTTAAATGTGAAGATACACATTCGCGGGTCTATAGTAGAGCAACCCGCGAATGATTCGTAACTATGTATAGGTGCAACCCACGAATACATGGATTCACGAGTTGCTACGAAGGAGACTCGCGAATGATGTGCGAGTTGTCAATAAAGAGAGTCGCGAATACATCTCAACATGGCAAAAAATGGCAAAATGACTAGCTGAATGGAGGAAGCATGTATTTCAAGACAAGCCAAGCTATAGTGTTTTGGGAAAACCTCTATCCATAAGTGTCCTTTTGTGTACCAACATGAGGGATGTCGGCACTCGGACGGAGAGGTGCCATTCGGGTGTATAACACTTTATAAGATTAAAGACTAAATTATTTCTTTCATTCACCAAGTGGAAGGCAGTTACTAGCGCAACTTTTCCTTCTTCCTTAATC
Organism: Pseudotsuga menziesii; assembly: GCA_001517045.1. Classification (NCBI taxonomy): domain Eukaryota; kingdom Viridiplantae; phylum Streptophyta; class Pinopsida; order Pinales; family Pinaceae; genus Pseudotsuga; species Pseudotsuga menziesii. The sequence goes on from LPNX011103656.1 coordinate 29,824, forward strand.
ATTTTTCTTTTTGCTCAGTGGAACTTGGAATTTCTCTGGTTTGGGGGAATGTTGAGCCTCATTTTGTTATCATTTTTGGAAATTAAATAACACATTTAAACACATATTTTATTTCCTTTAGTATGTTTTATGTCATACAGATCGTTATTTCGACACAAGGTAAGAACAAATTTGATGTTATTTCCACTTTGGTTATTAATATCATTTTTATGATTTCATTAACTCAAAACTATGTTATTTAAAGCATATTTAATGTATTATTTGATATGTATATTTGTTTGCATATTTTATAGTTCGTTTGGGAAAATTAACAACAAAATGTATTCAGCCTTCCTTTCGCACCATACATCCATCTAACAATCCAGCTTGGCATTCAGCTCGTCATCCAGCCGCCACGTGAGATTCGCTAATCGTTTTCCATGTGTGCCCTATATTGATGCACTATACATCCAGCTCATAGTTCAGTGCTCCATTTAGTTCGTCGTTCAGCTCACTCATCAGCCTGTGCACTGTCCATAATCAATTTTGGGCATTTAAATATGAAATAGCCTGTAATCTCCTTCACTCATCATCAAGCCAACCATCATTGTGCCGGGCCGATGCATTCAACTCATCCTCTGGAAGGATCTCCAGTTAGCTACTCGTTATCCACGCGTTTAAAGGGATGGACATTTTCTGTTAACTCACGGCCTCCTCTGTTTTAATACTCAACTATCATAAGCTTGTGCGTTTAAGCGATAGAACGTCCTGCGTTCCAGAAGACCGACTGTGTCATTGCCCCTGCTCTTCACAACAACACTAGTCTGCACGCTTGCGCTGATAAGGGACCTACATTCCAAAAACTTGCTGTTGTGTACAGACCTACGTTCAACACCAGCTCATCAATCACGCCAAGGAAGGGATTCACGCCACGATGAAGAGGATATTCCCACGTGAAGGAAGAATATCACACCACATCAAGCACGCTGTAGAATCCTATTCATGCTAAAGAAGGAGCAGACTCATCACGTTATGCCATGATCACGCTAAATGAATAGCCATACCATGTGTTGGTTGCAAATCAATTATGTGCTTTAAAGATTGCCTAAAATTAGAGAGCAGTCGACCTTTAGGGTTGACTTGCTCATCTCTCATGTAAACTATATATATCTGTCTCTGAATATAGAGCAAAGCTAGCTAGATTCAGAAGTCAGTTAGTCATATTTTTTATAAGAACTGTAATTCTGTTTCTGAAGTTGAATAAAGTGTTGTATGCATTGCTGTTGAAGACTGCGTTTGAGTAGGAGTTAGCAGACTTCACCCCTGATTGTTGAGAGGGCCCCTCATCAACCAGAGGTTCATTAGCTTAGTTTTAATTCAGTTCTTTCTTTTCTGTTTTAGTTAATCTAGTTTAATTTCCAGTTTGTTTTCATTAGATGTTATTTTATTTCCTGTATTGTATCAACTTAGTTTTCTTTCAGTAGTTAAACAAGTATTTTATTTCATGTATTGCATTAGTTTAGTTTTGTTTCAGTAATTAAATAAGTAGATGTGCGCATAGCTTTAGTTTCAGCCATTTGCTTTCAGTCTTTTGTTCTTAGTTAGTTGCTTTTAGTTAGTCATTTCATTCCAGTATTGCTTTCAGTTTTTAGTTTCAGACAAGTAGAATAGTTTATTTCCATTTGAATTTAGTTCTAGTTAGTTATGAATTGGTTTAAGTAGAATAGTTTGTTTTCATTTCAATGTAGTCTTGTTGATTTATTTCCTGTTATTAATTTATTTATATAAAATAGTTTGCTTTCATTTAAATTCAGTTCTGTTTATTTATTTCTTGTCATGAATTTGTTTAAGTTAATTTCCAGTTTGTTTAAGTTAATTTCCAGTTTATTAATTATTTTACAATGCAATGCTTTCTTTTTGTTTAAGAATTAGTTTGAAGTTAATTTTTTGATTAAATAGGTTTTTTTATTGATTCTATGCATTAGGTTTACAACTGCATAACTTCAGCTAAAGGATTAGTTTGTTTAGGTTAGTTTTTACCATTTTTACTGTACAGACCGCCATTCAGACTGTTTGTCCAGTCTGCTATTCAGTCACCCTTTACAGACCTACTGTTCAGTCTATCATTTAACCTTCAATTTTGTTTTTACTGTTTTTAGACATTTTTTAGATTGTTTCTAGTTTTGTTTTGTCAATCTTTGGATTAAGTTTGTAGTTGGTAGTTTTATTTAAGCATTTCAATTAAAGTTTGATAGTTTTAAGTTATTGATTAAGGTTTTATCATTTTTCTTTTACATATGAATTAAGTTGTTTTTATTCCTTGAATTTTACTGCTATTTTATGTCATGATCATCTTTGTTTGCATATAGAGTTTAGGGTTAGATGTACTATTTTTAAGAGGAAGTTAAGTTATTTGTAATCATAGGAATCATTCTTGTTTTTATGTGTTTATTGAAAAAATAGAGTTTAAATATCTTTATTAAGTTTTCTAGTTGCTTATGTTTATTATCTTTATGAATTTTTCTACTTGTTTTTTTTAGTTTTCTATTCTTTATAAGATAAGTTGTCTTTTACCCCAGCCTTCAGCTTAAGGAGCAGTTAGTTGGTTATTTGTCATTTTATTTGTTATAATTCTTTTTATGTATGAGTTAGTATTTGAAGTTATAAGTATTATTGTTTATGTCTTTCTTTTCAGTAGCTATTTAGAATTTGATATCCCAGTCAAGTCCAATTATTTAGATAGTCTTAGGAGTTTGACTCGATTTTTCATTTTGAAATATCTTTCAATCTTCTATTTATTAAAATATCTCCACGACACCCTAGGAGCCTTTTTACCTTTGCATATATTTTGTATCAACTCTAAGCTTACCAACCCCGGTTGATAATTGAATATTCGGTGTATTTAAGATAGTAGAACACACTGCGAACAAACAGGTTCTATGATACCGGCATCCAACATTCGATCTAACTCTGTCTTGACCTTTTATTTGTACCACTGATTGAGTCGATATGATCAATGCTTAACAAGTTTTGCGTCGAGCTTCAATGGGATTTTCATTTCTCCAAGATCTCGACAATGCCTTTCATTTCAAAAAAACTTAGTGGGAAATAGATATTGAAATTCATGTAACAAGTCTGTAATATTTCCAACAGTTTCATTGGCCCACTAATATCCAATATTGGAAAACTTTGTATTTTCTGTAGACCCGATATTTACTTTCTTGTTTTTTAACAGATTCATAAATGTGTCACTTGACACACCTGATCCTTCCACTGTGTAAGTGCCTTCAGATTCAGGATTGTTCATGTCATGGGGATCATCATCATCTGGTTTTCCTATTACATTATAGCACTCCATCCAGTGCTGTACTTTTGTGCTGCTTTGTTTAAAATTTGACATTGATACAGGAATATCTTCAAATATCTTACTCTTCATTATTTGTAGACCAACATCAATCATCAGATGATCATTAGTAAATTCAAACATATAGGTAAAATTGGCAACTAAATATTCCCATTCTATTGTCCCTTGTTGCATATCGATTCATATATACCAGTTCCCTGGTATCATGTCCAATGTGTGTACAAACTAATGGATGCATTCCAGTCACGGACATGCTTCCCATGTCACACGACAATTCTCATTTTGCTCGACAGGACTAGTCAATCTCTTATATTTATGGCCAGTGTACATCACCTTATCTTCAAATCAAACTTCCATTAATCTACGACATTGGGACCATTCTAAAATAGACTATTTATGTGCGACCCACCACCTGGAAGGTGTGGCTTTCAATGCAAATTCCAAAGCTGACAGACGCTAAGGTTCTGTTACTTTTTCTTTGAATTCTGTCAGAAAATAGTCCAATTTAGGAAATCCCTCATAACTAGGTAGATCACATACCTCAATACCTACCCTTTGCATAGATTGTGTAATTCTTACGCATCTTCTCATGGAAACTTCATGCAATCAGTTCTCCCAGATTTCCAAATTAGCTTCTCCAGAATCCGATGTGTAGGAACTAACGCTTCGACAATTGAGTTTTCCATCAGTTGTTAGATTCACATAATCATCCATTGCAGAAGTAATGTTATATATTTGGTCTAGATATCTAACTTGTCCTTCACTATTCACTTCCTCAACGTTCCTCTGGCCTTATATAGGATCAAGCAGTGTGACCACCCTTAGTTATTCATCTTCAAACGTTAGTACCCTTTTCATGAACTTGATGATAGTTTGGTTATAAATAGACCAATCAATCCCCAAAAGTGTAGGATACGAATTCATTCATCAATAATGTCAATAACCTCAAATTTTGCATAATTGTGAAGTCCTTCTACCTTGACAAGAACCTGAGTCATCAACCGATAGGTGAAAACCTTTGACTCATTCGCTAGTCTAAGTTGTACATGAGACCATACAAGTCTTGGTTTTCTCATACTCTCACAAGTTTTCCTAGTAATAATTTTCACATCGCATAAGTCTAGGATAATATAGTCTGTGTCATAATCTCTTATCTGGGCGTTCATTCTCAGTTCATGACAAGTCTTCAATCTTTTCCCAATATGATTAACCAGTATTTCTGGTCACACCTCCTCTTGAGATTCTTCTATTAAATTTGTCAATTCTATGATAGCATCTTTATCATGTATTAGTGCTAAACAAATTTTAAAGAATTATTTCATTTTACTAAACTTTTCAGTTGGTTTCTGTTGAAATAGCTGGTCAAATCTGTCAGACATTTCCAAGATTGGTCCTTTAGACGGTATATCTATAGAGGTTGATGCTTTATTTCTTTCGATGAATTATTGTTGTGCATCCATGAATACTTCTTTTTCTTTTTATACATCAAATGGTACTTTATTTTTTCCTACCATTCACACTCACGGTTTTCCATATGGTGCTTCTTGATTAGCTTCGGTCGTACCACCTCCTCTAGTCATGAAAGAAATACTCAACTCCCTTGGTTCAGTAGAGATATTTTGTATGTTCTGAGGTGGATTCTAATTTCCTGCATTCTTGGCCTGCCATTTCGCAATCAACTAAGGGAACTCTTCGACAATATGTTCAAAATATTGACAATATGAACAGGTTGTAATAGGATTTGTGCATTCCCTGGAAAAGTTTCCAGGTTGTCCACAATTATAGAATATCACTTGCCCTCTTCCGTGACCAAATCCTCCTCCTCATCCTTGGCCTCTGAAAAGTCCACCCCCTTGGGTTGAGGGTATTGTGCTTGAGGATACTGAGGTTGAGTGTATTTATTCTATGGATATTGGCCCTGAGGATACTAGTTCTGAGGAAATTGATCCTGATCTCACTCAACTCGCATTTGTTTGCCATTCTTCATCAAGTACGTGTCGATTGTTTTCTCTTGCAGCAATTGATATGCTCTGCAATCTTCTCATCATGGCCCATCGACTGAAAAAATTTATAGTATATACTGGCTAGTGCACTTACCATTTTTCATAAGTATAATCATTTTTTTGACTGATGCCCTCTAGTGTGACAGATATGACACCAAGGCATCCCTTATGTATTCATCGTATTTGGTGCTCTTGATGCAACATAATTTATAAGCAACTTGCAATTATCTTTATGATGTCCTTCGGTTCTGCATCTGGTACACCATTGTTCTTATTGTACTTCCTTTCCTTTCTTGATATCCTAAAGTTGCAGTGTAAAACTGGCAAGTTGCAACTGGATTTGTATAATTCCTGCACCAGTTTCTCCAACCAGTGAGGCTTCTAATTTCATAGCCAGTTCTAGAGCCTCACTCTAAGATACTATCTTCTGATGAAATAAACCATTCTTTGTGATGGACATCTAACATTTGAAAACTTACTTTGGCCATCAAAGTCTTGAATCTTTGGTCAAAGTCCCAAACAGACTCTGTAGTAACTATTTAATTTCTTTCAACTTCGTAATGCACTGCGACTCAGATTTTGGTTTCTTAAACTCATCTATCAATCCTGTCCAGATCAAATCCAATTTCTTCTGAGCAATTCCTGTAGGAACTATACATAATTTCATGTACCAGTTGAGTGCACAACCTCTGAGGGTCGTGATCATCTGATCTTTCTTTATGGCCTCGTCTTGGACTGATCGCATGGTCCATACAGATTCACATAGAAACCAGTGTTACTCAGGGTCTTCTAACCCATTTCCATTAAATATTAACAACTTTATATCATTCCCAACCATTATGTTTACTCTTGGTTCTATTCAATTAAAATTTCCAATAGTGGGATTTCCCTGACTACTATTTCCACTATATTGTTAGTCATAGAAAACCAATATGTGATGTGGTTCTTGATCTTACCTTAGGTGATTTGTTTCTTGATCTTACTTTGGGTGATGTACGTGGGGTCATAGGTATGCCATAATCTGGATCTGGTGCTTCCTCTGTTTCAACTTCCTTGGATATCAACCGGTACTCCTCTTCTTCATTGCAATATCCTCGGTCAAGGTATGACACCAATTCGTATTCCTCTCCTATGGTTTCACTGCAACTTCCTCTTCTTGTCGCATTTCTTCTCCTCTTTCTTGACCGAAATATTTTTCCACTCCTTAGGAATCCACTTTCTAGTTCGTTCTCACTGTTGCCATAAAACATCTTAGTTTATCTCTACCCATTATTCTCACAATATTTCTTGTGGCATACCCCATGTATTCACGCACAATTTTTTACTCGTCAGATTCCATTTTCAGGATCCCTTTTTCACACAATAGCATCTTAATCCACAATTTCAAATATTTTTGATATCGACCTCGCAGTCCTTGGAAAAATTCTCTTTCATTTTCACTATATGAATTTATCATGTCAATTGCAATTTATGTGATATATCCTCCCAAAATACTATCAACCCAGAAATCAACAGCCCTAGGTATAGGATTTCTCACCCTCTTCAGCCGTTGAATCAACTCAGGTTCCACTATGTCGGCTCTCCCCCTTGGAAATTATTTTTCTGGGTTTCCAGCTTCGACAACCATTCAAGCAATACAATGGGAAATTCACTAAAGAAATTTTTATGAATGTTTGTGTGAAGGTATCATTCCAACCACTTAGTTGGGATCCACCATGATCCTTCACTTTCTTTTCGTGCAAACTCTAGTGCCTTCTAATCAACCCAATCTTGAATTTTAGGGTTTGTCGGATTCCAAAACATATCCCCACCGAAATGATTCACGATCTCAATAATAGAACCATTTGTTGGTGTATGTTCAATTGAACCAGGTTCATATTCCTCATTCGTCAACAAAACCCAAGATATCGGCCCGACCGAGCAGGATTGCGTCAACAACACCTACAACGCAAATGAAGTCTCACCGAAGATATCTTATGGGGACTGCTAGAACTAGATTTCTGTAGTTAGTTCAGGCATTTCTTCCTTACAACAAGACCAATTCACTCGACCAAAACCAGAATTAAACTTTTGTTTTTATATATTCATTCCCGATAACTATCTATTGATCCGTTGACCTAAATAACAACATTAATCATGAAGCATTAACACATATTCAATGTGCAACACAAATATAAGTTAATTCACCATTTAAGTATGTGCAACACATCCAGATAAGCTCATCTATATCAATTATGCATTCGATAGAAAACACACATTAAACACACAGAGACAAGATGTAATGTGGAAACCCATCTGGGAAAAACCACAAATGTGCTCTTGATCTAGCATGAGAATTGGTTTGGCACCTTTGGTCTATGCACTTAGCTTGCAGACTCTTCTTTAGATCTTCTTTACAATTCAGACATATTTCTCTCATCTCATGTTCTATGGTTTTATCCTATGTATTTCTTCTATTCTTCTCTAAATAGTCGATCCACGCATGGCCTAGATCAAACCTATTCCTCTCCTTTACTAGGAATCCTTGATCAACCCACACATGTACTAGGTTCATGTTTTTATAATCTTTTACAAATATTAATCCAACCGTCAATTAAATCACAAATGTTAGTTGACAAGTTGTCTTTCTATTCCAAAACATTCAGTCACATCTAAAAATAGGCACTATCAGCCCAAAATACAATCAATATTTTAGTCTAACTAACTCTTTCTGAAATTAGTCGAACTCTACTTTTTTACTGCTTTATTCTTCTTTTATCATGGTTCTTTCAGTTGGAGCTTCTGCTTGTCTTGCGGCTAGAATCTTCATATTTCTTAGCATAATTTTGTCTAACTTTCACTAGGGCATGCACACACACACACACACACACACAGATATATATATATA
>LPNX011103656.1:41465-139212 GCA_001517045.1 Pseudotsuga menziesii
ACCATCGACAGACAACGAAATGGTTAGAGGAACAACCCTAGTATAAATACAAAAACTCATTGAAATGGAGGAAATGAAACGTTGAGAAAAACTTCAATATGTTCTCATTAGAGATCATACACATGTTAAGTTTTTTCTTTAATTTTCAAATAATTTTGTCAATATTTTTCTTGTTTTAATATCACACGCAACTAACAAATATATGAGAAATGACCCAAAATAATCGTTTTCACCTTATTTCACAACATGAATAGAATTGTATATGTTTACACTTTTTTATATTGATTTTGTTTATGTTCAATCTATAGTTTTTTAATGTTCATTAACCTTCATGGCAATGTCACACACTACAACATTAGAAGGAATGAAAATTACACAATCATTCTCCTTTGACGGCTATGCAAAAGATGAAAAATACTTCATATGTTACACTTCAAAAAAAATGAAGAGGCACACCTTCATTCTTTGTCCCTTTTACACTTAAAATTGCAACCCTCAATCCCAGAACTCCCCCTACTAAATGAAAAACCAATGTTGATTACAAATCTAATAGAGTCAAACTTGATAACTACCTAGCCCTTTATTGTTTTACTTTCCATCGATTACATGGGTTTCTATTTATTTCTTATTAGTACTAACACTAGAGTTTTCCTTTAAATTTGATTGGATATTATGCCTATGATAGATTCACTAGACTTACTTGCATCACATAAACTTATATTATATAAACACACAACTTTCTCTCATTTTTGCAACATATCAAAGTTCTCTTTGGTGTTTCATTTCCCCCACTTTTCTATACTCATCTTATCTTGTCTTGTGCATTGGATACATGTGCCTGCCGTGCCTTAGATGATCATTCATAATGGATTCTTTGTTCCTTGTACCTATGAATGTTGTAGGACTATGTCAAATGCAAGTTGTTGATTGTGAGACAATGCATTTGTTGAAGTAGGTAGAGGATTGTTATCTTGTATTACTTCCCCACTCTTGCGCTTGTAGTCGATGTAGGTTGGCGTTGTCTCCAGTGTATTTCTTGATATTCCTGGATGATTCCATTCGTGGTTGGTGTCAAAATATCGAAATCCAAGCATGTGAAGCTCATTAATGTGGACATTTCTAATCTTGACAAAGTTTTATATTCATTCATCTCCATATTGGGATGGATGGTATGAGTGGTATCCTCATCTTCAGATGTTGGTTCATCAAGAGTGGTTGCAGGGATGCGGTCAACATGCCATGCACTGTAGGCATTTATTATGTTCTCCCAATTTGAAAAAATGGCATGTGATTTAAGGCCTATGTCTTCATCCAAAGTATTCAAACAAGCACAAAATAACCTATGGAAAATCTTCATTGTTGCTACAATTTGGAAATTACTGGGTTAGGTTCGAGTTTCTTTCTAATCTAGGGATTTTATAATAAAAAACCTGAAAGAAGAAATCTATAAAATTTGGAAATCCCAGGGCTAGGCATCTGTGATTCAATATGAGTTTGATTTCGAAGTTAGAGTGTGGTGGTTTTACATTAACCAGCTAAAAAACTCATGAAAATTGTACCCATGGAGTCTATTTTCCTAATGGGTAGGCTATTCCATCATTTTGCAGAGCTTAAACATGAATATGCTTTTTCTGAGGTGATTTGCAGTTTTCTCATCAATTGCTTTTGAACAATCATAGCAAGCCATCCAAAGAACTGACAAGAACAACAAAGATGGGTAATCAGGCATGGCCTTGATGCGTGCCATACTTCACCAAGGGAAGAGAAACATACTGATTGTTTTACCATCACTGATAATTTGTGTTGATTATCACATGAAAATGCATTGCAAACAACCACATCAACATGTCTACATTTAAACAATAACACACTTCTAACCTTGACGGGTATTGTGTTGATTTAGCCATACAACTTTTGTTATGGTGGTTTTAGTTTAAATTTTCAATCTCAAGTTATGTTGATTAATTAACTCATTTCATGTATGTTTAGAGAACAAACTCATTTTGCTTTGCTTCCTATGTTTTGACCAGATGACTAATGCACAAGTGACACATATCCAAATTGTTTTAAATCTATCATGGTTTACCCAAAAGTCATATTTAATTTGTTTGGGCTAGACACAAATCAATCCCAGTTCTAACAAGTATAGATAGCATAGGTCGACACGTAGATCTAGCATGCACTTCATAACCGTGTCAATTGATATTGATTCATCCATTATTCTTAGTGTTGGAACGCCTAAAGTATAACTGCATCATCATACCATACCACCATAGGAAGAAGAAAGGATTGATCTCCCATGAAAAAACAAAGATCTACTCCATGAAGCAAAGGTCAGTACTACCCACATAGTTGTATATTACGACATTCTAGTTTATGCACAACCCTTAGTCTGAATTCAATTAAGATTTATGAACCATTTGCATAGTGAGTTATCCTAGAGGTTGTTGTACAATAGAGCAAAAGCCAAAAAGGACAAATATTTGATAACCATGCACCGATTACCAATTACTATCTCTATACCTCAAACGATGCTATGTATTGTATGGTCTCATTAGTAAATACTTCTTCTCTAAACTTGGCATTTAGTTTATTACTCTCTTGCATCCTCCAATTTGATGCATATTTGTCTACTCTTCACCTAAATGTATGTATTGTTTTGAAGCAAAAATTTAATAGTATTTTAATCAATCTCAACTTTATAAAATTGAAAATTTTAATTACAATAATATGTAAATTTATATAATAAATTTGATCAATTATATTAAAAATAAAAAATAATACAATTCAAAATACTAAATACAATTTCTTTCCAAAAAAAAATTGTTATGACAATAATTAAATAAATTATATTAAATTTTAATATAAATTTTAAATTTTAAATAATTATAAATATTAAATAATTAAATAAATTATAAATTTGAATTACAATAATATGTAAATCTATATAATAAATTTGATCAATTATATTAAAAATAAAAATAATACAATTCAAAATACTAAATACAATTTATTTCAAAAAAATTGTTATGACAATAATTAATAAATAATAAATATGACAATAATTAAATATATTGAAACCACATTATATGTTGCAAGTTCTATTTAACATATTTTCAATATGATGGTTGTAAATGGTTATTAAATTTTCATATCCAACATTATAAAATGAAGGAAAAAAACATAGTTGGTCAATTGTAAATACCGATAATAGAATGACACATTCACAATATAAATTAATATCGGAATACAATATTTACATATCATTACGTGTTGCTATCAGCCTAATTATCTTCCTCTTTTGGTGTTGGTTATGGATCTTGGTCTTCTAGATTCAGAGATGTTATTGTCCAGTTGTGTTTGTACCCCATTTTTACCATACACTCATCCCAGCTAGGGGGTGCGGGGGTGAAGCCCGTGAAAGAAATTTTTGGGGTGTTTGTTAGCCAACCGTTTGCGGATCCATGGTATTGGGTGACTTGTAGTAGTTTTCCATGGTAATTCCCCTATAAAAGGAAACCATTGTAATACGACTATGTATTGTACTGTTGAATTGTAAAACAATCTTTGTGATTGTGTGAGAGAGACTGTGAGAGAGATAAGAGGAAGTGCAGCGGGGTTGCTACAGGTTGTGTCTCTTCATTTTGCTAGATGGTATGATAATAAAGGACTAGCAATTTCTCTATGGGCGTAGCCCATCTTGGGTGAACCGTGTTATAGATGTGTCTCTCTTGTAATGTGTTTAATGTTTGCATCTTGTTTAATTGTTTAATTGTTATTCCTCTGCAATCTTTTTTTTCTAACAATTGGTATCAAAGCAGAGCCAAAAAGGTTTATTTGGCTGGTAAACTCGCGAGAAAGAAGGGTTCATGGTTCGAATGGGAGCAATGGAAGACGAAGGAAAGTTTAGGGCCGAAAAATTTAATGACCAAAACTACTAGTTATGGAAGATGAAAATGGAGGACTATCTGTACCAGAAGGATCTATACCTAATGTTGGGCAGAAAAACAAAACAACTGGTGACTATGAAGGATGGAGAATAGGAGGTTCTTGACAGAAAGGAACTAAGAAAAATACCATTGTGTCTAGCTTCGTCGATGGATTTCAATATCTCAAAAGAAAATACAACATAAAATATTGAAGTCCTTATAGGTTGGTGCTTGTAATCAACAAGTGGCCACTTGCAGGTGGGATTGGTGTCTGAGTGAGTTGGTGCTCACATTTGGAGATTAGTGTCTTATGTGTGTGTGTGTGTGTGTGTGTGTGTGTGTGTGTTGTTGGTGTACTTTCGGTAGCCCCAGATTCACATTCCTCATTCCTCAACAAAACCCAAGATATCGTCCCAACAGAGCAGGACTCCTTCAGCAACACCTGTGATGCAAATGAAGTCTCATGCAGTGTATATATTATGGGGACTGCCAGAACCAGGTTTCTATAGTTATGTTGGGGATTTCTTCCTTACAACAAGACAAACTCACATGACCAAAATTGGAATTAAACCTTTGTTCTTATCTATTCATTCCTGATAACTATATATTGATCCTTCGACATAAATAACAACATTAATCATGAATCATTAACACATTCAATATGCGACACAAATATAATTTCAGTCACCATTTAAGTATGTGAGACACATTTTGATGAGATCATCTATATCAATTATGAATTCGACACAAAACACAAATTAAGCACATAGAGACAATATGTAATGTGGAAACCCATCCAAGAAAAACCACAAAGGTGCTCTTCATCTAGCATGAGAATAAGTTTGGCATCTTTGGTCTATGCACTCAGCTTCCAGACTCTTCTTTATATCTTCTTTACAATTCAAACATATTTCTCTCATCTCATGCTCTCTGGTTTTATCCTATGTATTTCTTCTCTTCTTCTCTAAATCAGTGATCCGCACACATCTTGGATCAAGCCTATTCCTTTATTTTACTAGTTATCATTGATCAACGTACACACAACCTAGGTTCATGCTTTTATAAGTTTTTACAAATCTTGATCCAACCATCAACTGACTCATAACTGTCAGTTGACGAACTGCCTCTCTATTTCAATACATTTAGTTAAATCTAACAATAGGCACTCTCAGCCTAAAATGCAATCAAGCTTTAAGTCAAACTAAATCTTTCCAAAATTAGTCGAACTTTGTTTTTTACTGCTTTATTATTCTTCTGTCGTGGTTCTTTCTGTCGCAGCTTCTGCTTGTCTTGTGACTAGAATCTTCATATTTCTTAGCAGAATTCTGCAAAAACTTTGTTTAGCCTTTCCTAGGGCCAACAAGCCCCTAACAATCACATGTGGCTCATCCCGAGCCACATTAGTTTGAAACTTCCATGATTGCAACCTTGCTTTTAAAATCTTGGAATATTTTCACCACTTGTTCTATTTCCTATCACACTTCTTCTTCCATTGATTTCAACTTTTCCACAAGTTTGGAAATGTTGTGTTTCGAAGTTGTCATTTATACTGACCCCAAGGCTTATCGCACCTTTTCATGTATAGGCTGAATTATTCGTGTTAGCGTCTTTGCTTTAGTTTTAAGTTCTGTGACCTGGTCGGTTCTTTACTGTTGATGAGTGTGCAGTTTCACAACCTGTTGTTCTAGCTTCTTCATGTCGACAGCCTTGGCCATTGTTCTCTATTATTGGGAACTTCTTTACTTCATTATTCAGCTAGTTAAATTTTTCCTCGACAATATGCAGTTGTTTTGTTACTCATTCTAATTCCTCGTCATTGATCAAAGCTTCCCATGACTGAGAAACTTTATTGACTTCCTTGGCACAAAGTACGTCTACCTCTTCTATTTTCGTCGCATCCTCAGTTTTTTTTTCTTCTTTCTTCTAGTACCTCTAGAGGTGTACTGGGTTTCACTTGTAATTCCAAATCCGTGACCCTCTTGTGGAATTTCTCTGCAACTTCGCCAAGTAGAAAAACTTTGGCTTCTGAAAACATCTTAGGCGTGATGCCTTCATCTGTAAAACTACTACAAGCCAATGTAACAGTCCTATCCAATCAATTCTGTAACACCCCAGTTTTGACCCCGTTGCATTAGATGTACACGATGTATATATATATTGTAATAATCATGGTGCGGAGCTACAGGCCAAGGCCCCACCATCGATTGGTTATGCTATGTTTCAGGTTGAACTTGTCACCGATGGTATATCGAGGCATGCGGCATACATATTAAGTTTTGTTATCATGTAAATATGCATATTTAATTAAATGAACCCGACCAGCTACGTTCGTGGCAACTAAATTGAGAAGGGGCATGATTTTCACAAGGATAAGGGTGGGGAAATGTCAAACCTTGGCCAATGGGGGATTAAGCCATGTGTCATATTTCCTTGTTTACCCAACCACCACCATTAAGAAATGCAGCTATTAGTTGAGGCATTAATGACTGGGAGTGGAGTGTGGTAGGACTGTCAGTCCTTTCCCACACGTACACTCCACCCACGGTTGACTTCACAATGGAAAAAAAAAACCACTGCCATCACTCCAGCGGACACACTACTCTCTCCACGACAGTGCTGAGACATTCACGCACTTTCGGTTGTCTGTTCATCCATGCGCATAGGCAGAGCTGTTCATCCTCACATAGGGACCACTGTTTGTTCATTATTCTCACGCACAGGATTTTTCTCCTAGTTTTCGACTCATGCAGCGAGCTGGGAGCTGTGCTCTTTCATCCATGTTTCTCAGCTGTATGTTCTCCTTACAAACTGGTATGGTCGTGTAATCTCCCCATCATTTTAATGTTGAGATTGGAACTGTTGTTCTTCCTGTGAGTTATGGTTGTCGCCATTCTCCTCAAGATTTGTTGTGTTGCTGTGGTCTCCCTTATGTCATGATTGTTGTGGTATTCTTTATATTTTGGGGACGGGAGTCTGCTCATTTCACGCACAGGCTGGAAGTCTGTATTTTTTCTCTTCCTCGGTGTGGTCTATGTATGTTTTCCCGGTGACTTCGTTGCCCAGGGACAGGCTGTTGTTTCCCCATGTTGTGAGCTGTGCTCACTGATACATTTCGGGACTGTAGTTTTCCCCATGCCGTGAGCCATGTTTGCTGTTACGCTTTGAGGCTGCTACGGATTGTTTGGAGTTGTCTTCCCTGTTTAAGTTGTAATAGTTGATTGTGTGCAATGGTTGGTCTTCAAACTATGTTGGGAGCAGGGATGGGGGCTGGGTTTGCTTGATAAACCTGGTGGCTAGAAACCACACAGACAGAGCTAGAGGGCTGGCTTTCTTCTCCACAACCCCTGAATAGCACTAGAAGGGAATGCAGGGCCTGAGGGACTATGTAGCAGATAAGGGACTGATTCCTTGTGTTGGGTGTGTGTGGGTGTCTTAGAAGCTAGGCTAGTTCTGTTGTAGGTGTTCCTAGCTCTGTAATGGTCTCACCAACTTAGCATTTAGCCTTTCCAAACTCCTTGATGGCTTGATAAACCTGACCATGTTGGCTTGGATGTCTTGTTGAGGGCCTGATAAACCAAACCGTGTTGGCTTGGTTGTGTTTTGTGTATCCTTGGCTATGTGTAAGCCTGCTTGTTCCCTTATTCCTTGGAGAATCATGCCCAGCTCGAGGGTGGCAGCGCTGCTGAGAGATTAAGGAGCACGCTGGCCTATGGTTGGGTGGAACGTTGCAGCGACGTAGCTGGTTGCGGAATGAGTTCTTCATAAGATAAGTAATCTTGCTTATTTTACTTCTGCAACCATATTTCCTATTAATGAATGTGATGAACATGTTGAATGAATGCTTGCATAAATGTCTGTTTCTTCCGCTGTGTATGATATGTAGTTGCATCTGTGTATGTTCTACTTCAATGCATTCTATTTCAAATTTTTTATGAATTCATATGTTCATGGGGCTGGTATCCTAGATGGTTAATGCCATGGTAGCCTCCTCTTTTCCGGTCGGAGGGTCGGGGACGTGACAGATTCCTATCGTCCTACGACGTATTTGCTTTATGCTCTGCTTCTTGGATTGTTTTATTCATCTTATTAACTATTTTGTGCAAGTATTTGACCTGATTAACCAATGAATTTTCCATATTCTTCATCTCTACGACTGAAGCATTATGAATGGAATGCACTTCATACATAAGAAGCACAGAAAAATCCATAGTGATATGGCCAAGGTCCTTGACCATGGAATTCAAATCTGGTGTTCCTAAGTCGATTGCTTGATCGAGTACTTGAATCTTAATAGGAATAATTGGAGTTGACAATCCCTTGACATGTCACTCCTTAGATGGACCGACATCATCCAGCGACACAGTCGAGTATGGCGTTTGGTCGACCACCGGTCAAACTTATTTTATTGATTTACAAAGTGTCTGCATTAAATCTACAGTGCTGCTTGTCAACTCAGTTTGTCTTTCGTCCATTTTTTTGCAGCTTTGATTGGAAACTTATACCATTGTTTTTGTAATAGAGTGTAATCATCATTGGTGAGGCTGACAACTCTAGATGATTTTTCACCCTTCCTCTTCTTTTGGCTATTCTCATATTTCTTTGATTTCTTTCTCTTGTCTCCCAACGCTAGATCTGTTGGGGTTGTGAGATATTTTTGGGGTTTCTTCAACTGGTGGATCCCCCCCTTGATCTCCATTATTCTTTGTTTATGGGTCATCTTGTTATGGCTCTTCTTCAGCAGAGAGTTGGTTCTTAGTTGTCACATCCCGTCCCCTCTACTCGATGGAGAGGATGCGACTCATTGTTGCGTTGTCTATCATGATCAGGGATCTATCCCCATGAACATAATCATAAATGCATTGAATTAAAACATGCATCTGTAGATACATAATGCAATTATATACATCGGAAGAAAATACATTTGAACACATTCAACATGTTCATAATAATTCATAAACAAATACATTGTAGGATTTAACACAGAAAATGCAAGAGAGCACTTATCTTATAAATGAGTTATCTCACAACTAGATATGTCGCTGCAACGTTCCGTCCAACCATAGGCCAGTGTTCTAATCAATCTCTCAACACCACTGCCACCCCTGAGCGGGGAATTATTTCCACAAGGAACTATGGAACAACAGGCTCACACATAGCCAAATACATATCAAAATTCAGCCAATAAAATATGCAGTTGGGTTTATCATGATACTAAGGCAGTGGAAAGGTAGAATTGTTAAGCTAGTGAGATCAACCACATAGTTATGGACACCTACACCATATCTATCTATCTTGGCATCCACAATACCTACACACCCAACACAAAGAAGTATGCCCTTCACTACTACATAGTCCCTCAGGCCATACCTTCCCTTCCATTGCTCTTTAGGGTGTGCATAGAAGATTTTCCAGCCCCTCTTGATATTTCTATGAGGTTCCTCTCTCACTAGGTTTATCAAGCCAATTATGGGCCTCTTCCACTCCTAAGTCTTACAAACCAAAACATGGGTGCACATTACAACAAAACACAAATGTTGGGCATGAAGGAAAATGTTTTTCAACCAAAAACAAATTGGTAGAAGGGAAAACTACCCTAGGAGAGAAAATACGATTTCAAGAATGACCTCCATACACACCCAAATTGTGAATCCCTCCTTCCCAGCCACTGATCAATACAAAAATGGATTTCTGGGTATGGAAAAATGAGGAAAACAAGGGGAAAATGTGATGGAAAATGCCCAGGTAGCTCCACCTGCGTGAGGAAGACAAAAATGTGGGTGAAGAATGGTTTGGGCATGCATTTCTGGGTGATAACTTGCCTAATAAGAAAAAATACATTTTCAAAAAGCATGGCTTGCCCCAATACGAATTTGGCTAACATACTCTCTCCTTCCCAAGTCATGAATTTCCTCACCCAATTTCTGGAAGAAATAAATGATTGGGTGCAAAAAGAAAAAAGGATAGTTGACAACTTTATGGATTCTCCCATTGACATTTGTCTTCACCCTATTGGCTCAAGTGTTTGAATAATTTCCCTCCCTATTCCTTGTGAAATCATGCCCCATATCTTTGTTGCATTGCATAGCTAGTTTTGGGTATTTTATTAATTTTCATTTTTAAATGATGTCTCAAATTATAATGTGTATGGCTAGCACGATAACCATATGCATCAATTTTAACTGTCGATACATAAAATGCTAAATCGATGGTGGGGCCTTAGCCTTTAGCTCCTCACCGTGATTTAATAATGGTATTTACATCAAATACAATTTTTAATGCAATTTGGGGTCAAAATCGGGATATTACATTCCCCTCCCCCTTACATTAGCACTATCCTCTATGTTGTTCAAAATTGAACAAAAATGGATGTGCCACTCGCATGGCATCCTCTAGCTCCCATGTAGCCCCATCGGGACTATAGTGCTTCCATTTCCCCTTCACCTATCCAACGGCTCTGTTTCGAAGCACTGTGACCTTCTTGTCTAGGATGTGCAATGGCTCGCTTTGGAACTCTCCCTCAGGTTCCACCTAGATCACATCCCAATTAATCACATGGTTAGGATCATGTACATATTTCTTAAGCAAAGAGACATGAAAAACATTATGAGCTCTAGTGCTAGAAGGAAATGCAAGTCTATATGCAACTGGCCCTATTCTTTCAAGCACTTCAAATGACCCACAATATTTAGTTTATAGCTTGGCACAACTCCCAAGCTTAAAGGAACTCTCCCTTGGCATCACTCTAAGATAAACATGATCCCCAGCGCTGAACTCCTTATGCACTCTATGTTTATCTGCATAGCTCTTATGTCTATCTTGGGTTGCTTTCAAGTTATGTCTGAGCTTAGAAACCTCTTGTTCCATTTCCTTAAGCAATTCAGGACCAAGCACAATTTTATTCACTAGATTATCCCAAGTCGCTGGTGTTCTACACCTTCTTCCATATAAACCCTCATATGGACTCATTCCCAGTGATGCTTGTTGCCCGTTATTATATCCAAACTCTACCAAGTGTAAATAATCCTCCCACTTGGATGGTTTGTCCATTACATACATGTGAAGCATGTATTCAAGCACCTGATTTACTCTCTATGTTTTCCCATCAGTTTGAGGATGGTAGGTGGTGCTAAAGTTCAACTTTGTACCCAAATCTGCAAAAAGACCCTTCCAAAACTTGGAAGTAAATTTGGTATCCCTGTCAAAATATATTGCCTTAGGAAATCCATGTAATCTGAATATTTCCTTCTTGAAAATCCTTGCAATGGCATCATGTTTATATGTGGACTTGACTGGTATAAAGTGTGATTCCTTTGTTAATGTGTCCACCACAACCATGAAGGAATCATGTTGTCTCATAGTCATTGGAAATCCTGTGAAAAATCCATGGAAATGACTTCCCATTTCCATTCCAGGATTGGCAAAGGTTACAATAAACCTGCTGGGTGTTGATGTTAAACCTTCACCTGCTAACATTTCATGCACTTAGAAATATACTAAGAAATGTCCTTTTTCATTCCTGGCAAAAAAATATTGTTTTCTGGCTGTAGCAATTGTTTTATGATATCCTGGGTGACCAGAATATGGATCTTGATGGATCTCATCCATAACAATCCTCCTCAAGTCTGCCACATTTGGATTATAAATTCTATTCTTATAAGTAAGAAGTTCGTCTTCTTCCAATTTATATCCTTCGTACTTATTTTCAAGGTTTTGTTGTTGGAACTTGTCCCTTATCTGCACGTACAATTCATCCTCAGCAATATGGTTAATAATTTGCTGCCTCAAATATGGTTGGAAAGTAGTAAGAGATTCCACATGCTGCTTTCATGTACTTTCCTGCTGAGTCCATCAGCCACCTTGCTTTCTTTTCCTTTTATGTGTTTGATTTCAAAATCAAATTCACACAAAAATTCCAACTATCTAGCTTGCCTAGCATTTAAAGTTGGTTGATCAAACAATTATTTCAGTCCATAATGGTATGTCATTAGCTCAAATTTCCTTCCCATTAAGTAATGTCTCCACATATTTAGAGCATGTACTATGGTTTCAAGTTCTAAATCATGAGTAGCATAGTTCTTCGATGCTCCTTCAACTTTCTTGACTCATAGCATACCACGTGGTTGTATTTAATAAGAACTCCTCGAAGTCCTTGATTGCATGCATCGGTACACACCACAAAGTATTTTTCTAGGTCTGCAATTTTCAAAATTGGTGTACTCATAAGAATATTCTTCAGTCGTTGGAAGATTTCCTCGCATCTTGATGTCCATTTAGACTTTATCCCCTTCTTTTGCAAAGAAGTGATTGAATGTGTGACCTTTGAGAATCCTTCAATGAACCTCCTGTAGTACCCAGCAAGTCCCATAAAGGATCTCACATATGTCACATTTCTTGGAATTTTCCAATTCATAATGGGCTCAATCTTTTCAGGGTCCATAGATATTCCTTCATCTGAGATAATTGTAATGTCCTCATACAAATAATTGCATAGCAGGAAAATTCCATCAATCCTACTAGTTCCCTAGGTTGGGTGGAAACATTGGGAAGTTAATAAGGGAGCTAATAAATGGTGTTTAGAAATTAGAAGGAAAAAATATTTATTTAATGGAGTTAATTAAATTAATGCAAGTGAAAAATGAAATGGCTATGGAGAATGGAGACGCATGGAGACTATGGGGCCCACTCAAGCTAGAATTCTTATGTTAAATGGAATCCTCCTCTTGCAATCTCAAATCTATGGGAAGCCTAATATTTTTGGATGTACTATAAGATTAATATACTTTTCCATATACTTCATAGATCAAATTTGGGATGAATTGTAACTTACATGGGGAGAGGAAGAGCCAAATGGGAGTTTCATGGACACTTGGCTAGATTCCCTTTACATTTATGACATCTATGACACCAATGATGGAGCTTCTATGATAGTTATGACACAAGTCAGATATGAAGGCTAACATCTAACATATCTGACATGTCAAGCCTGAATAGAGCATCTTATAGGACGCTCATGGTAGTTGGAGAAGGCCAATAGGCTCCTACTCGAATTTGGGAGAAGAGGGAAGGTGAAGAGAGAGGCCTCTTTTACAAAAGTGATTCACTTAAAGCAACTTTCTTGTAATGCGATTATCAAAGGTTCATCTTGGGAAGAAGGGGGTTCTTTTTTTAGTTGGTCCTTCTCTATCTGCCATGTCACTATTGGGGACATCTTCAACATTCTCTTTGATCAAGCATAACTTCCTCTTTCGGAATCAATTTTCAATGTCATTTTTTTAAATAGCCTAATTTTTCAAGATCTTTTCATCCAGATAGTTGGTTTCTACTTTTTTAGCCATTACTTTACAGTATGGCCTCCCCTTGTGATATTCTACTTACTAGTTGGCAATTATTTTTCATGTAAATATCGTATGGAGGATGTTCCACGAAGTTGGGGACTTTTCAGAATTACCTCAAGTAAAGAAACAGAACCCACTGATGACGATAAGAAAATAAAATGGGAAAATAGATGTGATGAAGCTCGTGGATTGATTGGGATGTCAATCTCTACTGATTTGTGATTCCACATATCTCGAATTGATGAACCTAGTAAAGCTTGGGAAAAGTTGGAATCTGTGTTTGGTAAACACAATGAAATTTGAGATCATCAACTTGAGAATGAGTTAATTTCTTTAAATCCAAGTGATTTTTCATGCATTCAAGATTATTTATCTAAGTACAAAACTCTTAGACTCTTATGTGAAGAATGAAAGATTAAGAGAGAAGGAAAACAATGCATTTATCATATTCTTTCCAAACTTGGACCCACATATTTTGTTTTTGTATCTACATTTTACTCCATGAAAGAATCCTTGAATGAATCTAGCTATCAAGAGCCTAGTCTTGAATCGTTTTGTGATTCTTTGATTAGAGGGAAAGATAAGCTCATCCATCTTGGAATGATCAACAATGCAGATGCATCTATGAAAGCCTTATTGTTCCAACAGAAAGAAAAGTCCAAGCTTCCCAAGAAACAAAATTTTCACAATAATAAGCCAAACAAGGGTCCCAAACCCTCTCAGTCAAATCCTTCTTTAAAAAATGGCAAAGGATCCAAGCCAAAAGGAAAGAAGACTAGGCTTCATTGCAACTATTATGGGAAAGTTAATCATGATGAATCTAAGTGTTTCAAGAAGGTGACAGCCTTGGAAGCAGCAATGAAGAAGCACCACATCAGCCTATATTCATCTTCAGAATCTACCTCTCATGGACATGCACTTTGTGCTTCTGGTTATTCTTATACAACATCTTCTTCTTCTACTCAAAATGAATGGCTCATTGATTATGGAGCATCTTATCATATGGCTAAGGATCAAGCCATCTTTTCTACTATGCATAAATGTAACACCAAACAAATATTTGTTGGTGATGATAGATCTCTAAGTGTTGTAGGATTTGGAACAGTTCCAGTAGAAAATGGTCATTTTAGTGATGTACTATGTGTTCCAATAATTTCCTACAATTTGTTGTCAGACTATCAAATCACTCATTCTGGTGAAGGTAAAACTATAATGTTTACACCTCACCAAATTGTAATCAATAATTTTAAAGATCCTCATAATGTCCTTGCTACCGGAATTGTTGATGATATTACCAAGTTGTACAAATTTAACAACTTTGGATCATCACCTTTTCCTTCAGTTTTTGTTGCTCATAGTGATAACTTGAGCAAACTTTGGCATGAGCGATTTCGTCACTTAAATTATCGCTCATTGCAATGACTATGTAAAGAAAATATGGTGACAGGTCTTTCGATGGTATCTTGCAGGGATGGTTTTTATTCCGGTTGTGTACTCAGAAAACATCATCGGGAGAGTTTTGACAAATGTGCCTCTTGGCACACCTCGGTTCCCTTGGAGCTTGTGCATAGTGACTTGTGTGGTCCTCTTCCATCTGCTTCATTTTCTGGTTTCAAATATTTCTTAACTTTCATTGATGATCAATCCAAACACACTTGGGTTTATTTCCTAAAACTTAATAGCAAAGTATTTAACATGTTCTTGGCCTACAAGGTCCTTGTTGAAAAACAATCTGGTCATCAAATTATTAAGTTAAGATCTGACAATGGAGGAGAATATGTTAACAAAATTTTCACTACTTTCTGCACTGAACAAGGAATCCAACAACAACACATTGTTCCATATACACCACAACAAAATGGTGTAGCTGAACAGAAGAACCACACTTTAAAATAAATGGCTAATTGTATGATCTAATCTAAGGGGCTAAGTCTTCAATTTTGCGCTGAAGCCATAAATTGTGGAAATTACATAGTTAATCACACCCCCACTAAATCTTTACAAAGGTATTACACCAGAAGAAGCATGGAGTAAAATTAAACCAGATGTAAGTCACTTTCATGTGTTTGGTAGTGAAGCATGGGCTCACATTCCGGATGAAAAACGGATAGCATTGCAGCCTAAAAGTGAAAAGTGCATATTTGTTGGATATTATGAAGATGTTAAAGGTTATAGACTTATTCAACCACATTATCATGATATAATCATTAGAAGAGATGTTAAATTTGATGAAAATCTCTTTTCTTGTGAGCCTAACTCGACGATTGTGCCATATTTGGCCTAGGAGCCTAATTTGGCGATTGTGCCTTCTTCTACTTCCAAATTCCTTGACATATTTCCAAGTCCAGTTTCTGATGATGAGAGTGAGGATGAAAATCCACCTCTTCCTACTCACGTTCCTCCAGTTGCACCAACACAATTTCTTCCTCGATGGGTCTGTTCAACATGTGAAGCAGCTGGTGATCTTATCGGTGATCCTAGAGATCAACGTCGAACACGTTCTTAGTTTCAGCGAGCCTCTTCTCTTTTGGCTCAAGTTTCCGAGAATCATGATCCAAAAACTTTTGTAGAAGCTTCAGGAAATCTAGATTGGGATGCATCTATGGATGAAGAATATCGTTCCTTAATGACAAACGATACTTGAGGTCTTGTACCTCTTCCAAACTGAAGAAAACTTGTCAGATGTAAATGGGTCTATAGAACTAAGTATGCATCAGATAGAAGTGTTGAAATACTTAAGGCAAGGTTAGTTTCCAAAGGTTTTTCCCAAGTTGAAGGGATTTAGTACAATGAAAACTTTGCTCATGTCACAAAAATGAACTCCATCCGCCTTGTTCTCTCCCTTGCAGCCTTACATAACTGGGAAGTCCATCAAATGGATGTCAAGTCTGCATTTTTACATGGTGATTTATAGGAGGAAATTTACATGGAACAACCTCTTGGATATGTTCAGAATAACTTTATCCTTGTATATCGCCTTAAGAAATCCTTATATGGCCTTAAGCAAGTTCCTAGAGCTTGGTATGCCAAAATGGATAGATTTCTACTTGACACTGGTTTTTCTAGATGCCATTCTGACCCCAATGTCTATACCAAGAAAGTAGGAAACCATATCATCATACTTTTTCTCAATGTTGATGATCTTATCCTTACTGGTAATGACCCTAAGCTTTTAACCCATGTGAAATCTAGTCTTAAGCAAAATTTTGAAATGTCAGACTTATGACATTTGCATTATTTTCTTGGTCTCCAAGTCTTGTAAACCAAAGAAGGAATCTTTCTTTCCCAGTCTAAGTATGCTTGTGTCCTTCGTCGCTTTCACATGGAAGATTGTAAACCAGACCCTTCTCCCTTCTAGTCTGGAGTCAAACTTTCTGCCACTTGTACTTCACCTGAAGTAGATGCCACCTTATATCATCAGCTTGTTGGTAGCCTCTTATACTTGACTCATTCTCATCCTGACCTTTCCTTTGTCATTGGTCGTGTTGCCCGTTATATGCAAACAGCTCATGAAAGTCACTAGAAAGTAGCAAAAAGAATACTTCAATATATTCGAGGTACAATTCAGTTTGGGATTCATTACAGTATAGGGGGGAACCTTTGTTGGTTGGTTTCACTGATTCAGATTGGGTCGGAGATCCTGATGATCGAAATTCTACTGCATGTTATGTTTTTAGTCTGGGATCTGGATCTGTCACTTGGGCTTGTAAGAAACAACAAGCTCTTGCTCTTTCTTCAGCAGAGGCAGAATATTGAGCCACAATTAATGCCAGTGAGGAAGCTTTATGGCTTCGACAAATTCTTTCAGAGTTTAGATTCGAGAAGCAACAGCCTACTCCACTTTGGTACTACAATGAAAGTGCCATCAAGCTCGCCAAAGATATTGTTCTACATCAATGCAGCAAACACATTGAGCTACATATGCACTTCATCAGAAATCTTGTTCATGATCATGTTCTTGAAGTGCTCTTTTGTCCTATAGATGATAAAGTTGTGGACATCTTCACCAAGTCTCTTACAGAAGTGAAGTTTTCTAAACTTTGATCTATGTTAGGAGTTTAGGAATTTGTCATTAAGGGGGGATAGGCTCTAATTCCTCCTTCCTTCTCCTAATAGTGTCACTTTTGTAAATCCTTCAATCCTATCCCAAGTTGTTCTTAAGGGGGGGTGTTAGGATATTTAGACACTTAGGAGTTAGTTAATATCAACTTGTGCAATATATCCGTTAGGTAAAGTGTGTTTCTTTAGTATGCATTTGTAAATATTTAATCTGACGGTCATGATATGTTCTAGACATAGAGTGATCCGACGGTTCAACTCATCTTAGATCATACCTACCCTTGATCCATGGCTTAACACCTGATTGGTCCATGATCTCCATTTAAAGAGCATGGAGGTTCATTGGCTAGTTGATCGATTATGAGAAGCTCATTTGAAACTTTCTTTCTTTTGCATAATAAACTGCCTCAAGTAGCTATTTGGATGGGGTCATGGAGTGTTTCCCTCTTGAGGGTTTAAACCACGTCAAAACATCGGTGTGTTGATCTGTGATCTGTTTGTGTGAGTGGTTTCTCTTGGTGTTTGATCTTTTGGGAGTACCCTGTGTACCCGAACAAACATTTCCTAGGGCCTATATATATATATATATATATATATATATAGATGTATGTATGTATGTATGTATGTATGTATGTATGTATGTATGTATATGTATATGTATATGTATATGTGTGTGTGTGTGTGTGTATGTATGTATATGTACATATACATACATACATACATACATACATACATACATACATACATACATACATACATATATATATATATATATATATATAGATATAGATATAAAGTTATTTAACAAATTCTTTGCACAATTGTGTCATTTATTGTGTTGACCAAAAAAAAATTGAAGTACAATTTGTTAAGTGAAAATTGTGTAATCTGTGCTTTATACTGATTCACCCCCCCCACCCCCCCCCCCCCCCCCCCCGCCACTTAGTATAAATAAGAATTCCAACAAAAATAATAACATCCTTTTTACTCAAGATGATCAACCAAATGAGAGAGATATTATTATTGTTATACTTTGATATTAATATAGTTGCATGGTTTGTCTTAGTTAATTCACATGTAATTTATTGTAACATTTTGTTTCAATTATTTGGTTATTATTCTCTATTGTTTTGCATATATTGGCACATATTCTAGGGACATGCCTCCCCAGGATGTTGATAATATTGATGAGTTGGGTTCTTACCATGATCAACCTCTAGAACATATACCTCGTTTTCCATGCATGACGGACCACAAAGTCCAAAATGATGTGGCAGAACACATATGTCGTGTGATGGACACCTAGGGAGTGGTATTGATCCATGTTTGGGGCAATTTACAAGTCTCAATGCTATCATAGATATGGGATACCCTTCCCTGCAACCTAACATTACTGATGTGTCACGATATTGATTGTGTTACTCGTGATGGAGGAGGAGAAGGGGATGGTGATGAGTCCTCTTCATCTAGCTCTTCTATTGAAGATGATGCTCCTGGACCTAATGGACAACATGATTCTCCACCACTCATTCCTTCAATAGAGTGACCAACATCCCTCCTCCTCCTCCTCCTCCACCTCTGTCACTAGAAGCGCCATCGACTGGTCCACGACCTCCTCCTCATGATCCACATGTGTCACTAGCATAACCATCAACCAATAAAACACCTCCTCCTCTCGATCCACATGTGTCACCAGCATCGCCATCAACTAATCCACCACCTCCTCTTCTTGATCCAAATGTGTCACCAGCATCATCATCGGTCGATCCACCACCTCCTCCTCTTCTCGATGAAGAGATATTATAATTGGCATAGCAAGATATGCCTAGTTAACAGTATTGGTACTTGAAATGTATATTTGATGTTGTATATTTCACTTGAGATGTATATGTATGACATATTTATTGATTTTGATGAGATGTATATTTGAGATGTGCGTTGATATGTATATTTCTCATGTATTTTATGTTTTTTGGTTTTCATATCATATTGATATTATTGTTGTTTGATTTATAAATTGTATGTTTATTGATTTCAATGAGATGTATATCTAAAATGGATATTGATATTTATATGATATCTTTATTGATTTTGATGAGACGTATATTTTATATGTATATTGATATGTATATAATTGATGTTGTTGTTTGAGTTGTTTAACTTTCATTTTATAAAATCGTTTAGTTTTGGTTGTTATTACAAAAAGTTAAAACCATTGATCCAACATAACATTTAACTTTTCTTCAAAGTGAATTATTTGTTGATACAATATGTCCAACAAAATAATGTGTTGATTAAACATGTTTACAAACAATATTAAATCATGAAACAATTATAAATCATATTAATTGATAAATTGTTAAAATCGATTTGATTATTAAATCTTTTTGTTAAATCATATATATATTACAATTCAACTAAAGTGACCGAACGGTAATAATTCATAACAATAATATTGCAAATAGTGATGACATCATAAAAAAAACATTTCACTAATTTTTAAATTAATTCTCTAATTAAACAATGTCAAATCATGACAACAATCCCAAATAATATTTTATTTATTCCTTAAATCAATTTGTTTTATTAAAACTTTTTGTTAACTCATGAAAAAGATTATATAATTTTACATTAAACCAATTAAAAGTTTTATATATATATATATACCTTCAATTAAAGTGACCTAGACGATAATATTTCGTATTATTAATATTGTAAACAGTGATCATAACATCTTGTTTATTAAAAGACTAAATCTATCATTAAAAAATCATTAACTTTTTAAATTAATTATTTGATTATACAAAGTTAAATCACAACAACAATCCTTAACATATTTTATTAACTCCCTGATTCAATTTATTTTATTAAATCATGAAAATAATAATATATTTTTATATTAAATATAAAAGAAGATGAAACAAATAACTTGAATTAAAATGACATAATAATGTATATTAATAATATTGCAAGTAAGGTTTTATTTTTTAATGTAATCTTTTTTTAAAATTAGTTTAAAATATATATTTATTATTGTGTTATATTAATATATAATTTACGTTGTGATATCTCAATTATTAATTAGTAATTTAAAAGTTAATATAAACATAATAAAGTAATAGGTCAATTGATGATGATGATGATGATTAACATCCACCGAGACCAACTTTGGTCTATCGGACCTTAAAATAAAAGAAAGAAATTGCTTGAGTTGCTGTAAAATTTTATTTCGATGCTCAAACATCCTAGAAACATGCATTCCTTAGTCGTTATAGCTTTACATGTTAGAAATTTAGGGAGGCGTGTATTGTAGCCAATATTATGAAATTGCTATCTAATGTGGGTGTATGTAAGGCACTCTAAGAGAACGTGGATTTCATCTTCAATGATCTTAGTCTTACAGAGATGGCATATCATTTCCACCCACAATGTTTTAGGAATTATACAGTGTCTTGTTTCACTATGAAGCTCATGAAGGTTCGTTCTTATCTTGGATATATTAATTTTCTTATTCAAACTAGTTAAAACATAGAGATACTTTTGATCTTCCATATTATGGCTAATGACTTCCTGAAAATATCTTAATTTTCTTTTACCTCTATTTGTTTATTTCCCTGCATTTTCTTTTTATACTTAGAAAAAATGAAAAAAAAACATAATTGACCAATTATAAATGTTGAAATAAAACATTTACATAATCATTGATGTGATAGCATGAGTATATCCAAATGATTGTTTAGTAATTCAAAAGTTGACATAAACATATGTTAATATAATACAGCATAAATTTGCTATAATAAATAATAAATATGACAATAATTAAATATATCAAAACCACATTATATGTTGCAATTATATGTGGCAAGTTCTATTTAAAATATTTTCAATATGATGGTTGTAAATGGTTATTAAATTTTCATATCCAACATCATAAACGGAAGGGAAAAAAACATAATTGGTCCATTGTAAATACCGATAATAAAATGACACATTCACAATATAAATTAATATCGAAATACAACATTTACATATCATTATGTGT
Organism: Pseudotsuga menziesii; assembly: GCA_001517045.1. Classification (NCBI taxonomy): domain Eukaryota; kingdom Viridiplantae; phylum Streptophyta; class Pinopsida; order Pinales; family Pinaceae; genus Pseudotsuga; species Pseudotsuga menziesii. The sequence continues at coordinate 62,831 of LPNX011103656.1, forward strand.
TTCTATCAACCTGATTATCTTCCTCTCTTGATGTTGGTTATGGAGGCTAATCTTCTAGATTCAAAGATTTTATTGTTCAGTTGTGTTTGTACCCCATTTTTACCATACACTCAACCCAGCAGGGGGGTGCAAGGGAGAAGCCCCTGAAAGAAATTTTTGGGGTGTTTGTTGGCCAACATTTTGTGCATCCATGGTATTGGGTGACCCATAGTATTTACCCATGGTAATTCCCCTATAAAAGGAAAGCAGTGTAATAGGACTGTCTATTGTATTGTAGCAATGTAAAACAATCTCTGTGATTGTGAGAGAGAGACTGTGAGAGAGAGAAGAGGAAGTGCAGCGGGGATGCTACAGGTTGTATCCCTTCATTATGCTAGACGGTATAATAATAAAGGACTGGAAATTTCTGTGTAGACATATCCCGTCTTGGGTGAACCATGTTATAGATGTGTCTCTCTTGTAATGTGTTTAATGTTTGCATATTATTTAATTGTTTAATTGTTATTGCTTTGTGATCCTATTTTTCTAACAATTGGTATCAGAGCAGAGCCAAAAGGACTATTTGGTTGGTAAACTCACGGGAAAGAAGGGTTCATGGTTTGAGTGGGAGCAATGGCAGAAGAAGGAAAGTTTAGGGTCGAGAAATATAACGACCAAAACTACTAGTTATGGAAGATGCAAATGGAGGACTATCTGTACCAGAAGGATCTTTACCTATTGTTGGGCGAAAAAACAAAACAACTGGCGACTAAGAAGGATGAAGAATGAAAGGTTCTTGAAAGAAAGGCATTGGGAACAATACAATTGTGTCTGGATTCCTCGGTGGCTTTTAATATCTCAAAAGAAAAGACAACTGAGGGTGTGATGAGCGCATTGGATAAGCTCTATGAAACACTCTTGGCTTTGAATAAGGTATTTTTAATGAAGCGTTTATTTAATATGGAAATGTTCGAAGGTGTATTTTTTGTTGACCATTTAAATGAATTTAATACGCTTACTAGTCAATGAAGTTCTGTAAAAATGAACTTTGATGATGAGATTAGGGATCTTCTAATCTTGTCCTCGTTGCTAGAAAGTTGGAATAGCTTGGTCATAGTTGTAAGTAACTGTGTCCTTATTTCAAACACTCTTAAATTTGATGATGTTGTTTGTGTTATTATTAGCTAGGAAATGCAAAGAAAAATTGTAGGGGAGACATCAAGTAATGTGTTGACCGTGGAGAGTGGGGGAAGACAAAAGGAGAGAGGAAGGAGGCTAGGTAATCATGACAAGTATAGAATGGATATATCCAGGTCCATATTTGGAAATATAGATGGTTGGAACTATGGTAAGAGAGGACATATGAAGAAAGACTATAGAGCTCCAAAGAAGAAAGGAGACAGTTAGTAGGAGACTACTCTGTTGGAGACATTTACCCACCATGCACACTTAATTTGGTCAATTTGGCCTTGTTAAACCACTATCCTAAGTTTTATTGACTTAATTGGCATCAAAGGAGCACTATATGACATCAAAATTAGCACACCCATGCCTACCTTCAGTCAAGGAGGCCAACTAAGCCTTCTCCTTCATTTGGGGAGGCTAACTGGAGCACTCTGGGAGTGATCTGAGTGTCATAAATGCACCTAATTGCTAACTGATGGTTAAAATTAGTTAATTTGAGTGGTGAAGGAACCTCCATTCATTACATTGATTATTTTTGTAACCAAGAATATTTCACCTTCTGCGAACAGAAGTTGTTCCTCTGGTCTGAATGGTTCAGATCTAGAACAAATGAGTGAACGACAAAGGATAAAGACCTTCCTTGGATGTCGTAGACACCTGGAATGCTACTTTGATAGTGAACCTATGTACCTACAAATAGATCAAACATGCAAACACATCAAAGCTACCAGAAAATCATCTACTTATCCATGTTAGTGACTAAGGAATCTAACAACATGTACATGTGAAATCAAAACAACAGTAATGTGGGATGGAAATAAGCTTTGCAATTAAGATGTATGGAGAAGCTTACAACCATTTCCTTAGTGTTGACAAGCATATCCATGAGACAAACACTTACTCCCCATAAGCTCCAACTTTTCTCTCTATGCTCTCCAATGACTTGGGCTAAGTGGTCAATCCAACAGCATAACAATACCTCTATAGTTCTCCCCCTCAACTATGGACATGAGCTTGTATTTATAAGGCTCAATGGATAGGAATAGTTGAGAGAATTGTGGGTGAGGTGGCCCTAAGATCCGGGGATCTCGAGCTCAACTGACCCACAATGATAGGGATAAGGGAGGACACGAGGCTCATGATCTAGAAGCCTTGAGAAACTTCTCTTTTTCCCATTTTACCCAAGGTACCGCTTTTCTTCTCTTATGACAGAGCAGTTTAGATGAGAAACTCTTATGGACCAAAGACCATAGGCGGTGGCACCACTTATGGAAAACAGGATACAGGCGGTGTGAGCAAGGTACCGCTCATGGGCCACAGGTAAAGCATAGTGCTGAGTTTTTTCATGTAGAATTGACAAACAGAGTAGGTTTCCACTCTAAGTGTTGGGATTAATGGAAAACATGGGAGTTAAGGGTCTTATCACATGGTGGTGATAGGATTCAGGTATAACAGAATGCCCCCCAAAGCATGAGACTTAGAGGGATACGATAAGGGAGAGCTTTGATAGAACAAGTTGTCACTTCGAGGTGAAAATGTCAGCTCGATCGGAGCATGTCGTCCATTAGGCATCTGTAGTACATCAATATTTTTGACTCATAGACACTTGTAACCAACTCATGGATGCAGACCAATACAAGGCAGATCCATGAGAGGAATAAACAAGCATGGCTACTAGAATATAGCGTAGATGCATGTGATAGAGGACTCAAACTTGGACATAGCTACTAGACATACAACGTAGATCTATGTCATACAGATGCAAATTTGAGCATAGCCACAACCATACAAATGTGGATCCATGCTAGATATACAAAACTCCATCACAACCTAGGGAAAGCAATGAGCACTAAACAAATACCCAGGGTCTTCGTCTCGTCTTCCACAAAGTACGATTCTATCCATGTGATTACAATGATCTGAAGTGGAACATGGTAGAAACCACTTGATTACCGGTCAATGATGTGAACCATTAACAAGTGCGAGGGAGATCATCATTGATGTCAATGAATCCCAATGTACCCTAGTACAATACACTAAGTGTGAATAGATGTCCTGATGTCGAACACCCAGTCGATTCTATTGATCAAAGGTCAATGATGTGAACCTATGTCGAGAGCGATAGAATCTATCATTAAGGCATACAAATCCCAAGGTACTAAGTTTTGCTTCTAAGACTATTTCCTGGATGATGACCTGATGTAGACAGGAATAGTCTCATCGAAGGAGGGCCATGATGAGTCCCACATCGACGACACAAAACTCGAAACATAGTTCTGGAATGATGTAAATGTTATAACCATAGGACTGACACAAAGACTGTTTAGACTGCATAGGTACACTTCTTCAACTTCCCTTTGAACACCAAGCGGCATGACAAAAGACTTGGCCGCATGACTATTTAATGGGATAAACACACAATGTGACAGTGGACAATGCATTATTTTGAAAGACTCAAAGGAGTGGCATGACTCATGAAAGTGGATCATCATGGAGATCAGTTGAATACCCAATTGACTGAAATGATATGCAGACAAGTGCCGTGTTCAAAGGTAACGACAAACTACTTCCATTTTTGCAAAATGATTCCCTTCCCACTTCCCCCATCATGATCGATGAGTGCCTCTTTTCAGTTTTACAAGTTCAAAGAGGATAAAAAACACTCAGTATAGCTCATCCAAAGACAAGTCCAAACTCATATGTTTTACGAACCTAAGAGAGGAGGGGTTCGTTCCCAAAAATGGGTCTCTCAATGTTTAATTTAACGAGTCCAATGAAAGAAAAATCGGTATCGTTCATGTTTAGAGAGTCTGAACGACCACGAAAGAAGACTCCAAAGGGGTCCTTTTTCATATGATTTAGTCCCTAAGGCCCAAAAAAGTGTAAAATAATACCTTAGAGAACTCTTCCAGTCATGATTGGCTGGAGTGTTCCTTTTTCGTAAATAGTCCATCTGAACCAAAAAAGAGATAACCTACTGTTGGAGAGACGACTCTTTAAATACTTTTACAAGTATGAAGAAGACAAGTACTCGACTATCTTTTCACATTTTAAGAGTCCGAAAAGAGCTTAAAGAGGTCTCTATTAATCTTTTTTCATGTTTGAATCTAGACAATGAAAAAGTAATAAACTAAGCTCAAACCAAATTTCATGTTTTAACCAAAGCACGAAAAATGAAAAGTAAGCTCAACACCATCTTACTATTTTTAACGAGCTCGAAGATCAGTTGAAAGAATGCTCACAGATTGGTTTCATTTTTACGCAAGGTTGAAACCAATGGGTAAACTATGATTGAAAAATCCCATTAACATGATATGCATAGGTTGGAATCTTGCCCCCAGCATGATTGCTAGTGAAGCTTACCCCTAACATGGTTGCTAGGGGCTCGACATGCCCCCCAAGCTTCGTTTCATTTGATGATTCTTCTTCCATACCCAACCTAAAAACCTGGTTACTAATGTGAAAATGTTCACCAAGGGGGTAGAAAGAACGAGAATCGGGTAGGTGAAAAGAAGGTTCAAGTTCTAACACTAAAGTGAAGACTCGACTCAAGGGAAGGGGATTTGTTTCACTTTTACACAAGCTTGAAACGAAAGGGAACTATGCTTTGAACATGGTTTCATTTTTATGCAAGCTTGAAACCAAAAGGTAAACTATGCTTAAGGAAACCTACTTCATTTTTTAACGAGCTTGAAATAGAAAATGAACTATGCTCAAGAATGGTTTCATTTTTATGCAAGCTTGAAACCAAAAGGTAAACTATGCTTGAGGTGATCTATTTCATTTTTTAACAAGCTTGACATAGAATGGGAACTTTGCTAAAAGGCATCTGTTTCATTTTTTAACGAGCTTGAAATAGAATGGGAACTATGCTCATCGACATCTGTTTCATTTTTTAACGAGCTTGACACATAGTGGGAACTATGCTCACAGGCATGGTTTCATTTTTATGCAAGCTTGAAACCAAAAGGTAAACTATTCTTGAGGAGTGGTTTTATTTTTTAACAGGCTTGAAACCAAAAGTAAACTATGCTCTCAAACTTGCTCCTACCAACATGATATCCAGAGGTTCATAGGCTTCCCCCATTACATAAAAGCTAGCAGCTTAGCTCCATTATGATGTCCATAGACATGAGCCATGCCCCCCATTTTACTAATGATGGGAAGAAGCTAACTAGAAGAAGGGGGAGGAACCACAAGAACATGTGGCACATTCAAGGCAGTCTAATTACTAGGAGTGATGCGATGGTCAAGTGTAACAAAAGAAAGCTGGTCAATGGTCACAATCTTCCCATCATGGGGAAAATGCATAACTCTAAAGAGTGTGGACACTACAGCCTTCATGACGTAAACATAATCATGTCCAAGGAGCAAATTTAAATCTAAAGGACCTTGGACCACCATAACATCAATACAGACAATTTTCCCTCCTAATGTAATAGGAAAATAAGGAAGGGTCCCTAAAGGTGCAATAGGTATTTGATTAAAATCCAGTGTCTAATTAGTGGCTGGCACAAGCTGAGGTGAACCTAAAGCTTTCCAAGTAGTTGCGGATAGAGTACTAACAGAAGCCCCTTTGTCAACAATAGTGTGAAGAATCTTCCTAGCAGTAACATTCACAACTATCTGGAAAGGAACACTCGAATGAAGACGAGACTCTGTTAGGTTACTCCAGTCAAAGGAAATAACCTGAGTACTTGGAGAGGGTTCTGTTGAAATAGACAAAACCTTCTCTTACCGAGAACAATCAAAATGAAGCATAAAAAATTCGACAGGTTTCAGTCCATTCGCTGTTGGAAGAGAAGAAAAAGACGAAGATTTAGTCAAAGAGACTACTTCAGTCTTAACACTCTCTAATGAAAGAGTGGGATTGAGCAGAAATGACATCGACTCGACCACTTCACTCTCTGAAGGAAGAGTGGGATCAATTATAGATGAAACTGAATTGATCACTTGGTCAACCAGCAAGGAATCGAGGGATAACTTATTATCACTTGTTGGAATCACCTGTTGATGATCAGTAATATTTTCCAACCAATGCGAAGCTTCATCCATGCTTGGACAAAGAAAAGTATGATGTATAGCCTTGCATATCAAACAAGGATACAAGACTTTACCCTTATGACCTTTTACCAATGGGTCACTGGCTGAGGGAGTATGGTCAACATCATGATGGTTATAGGTTGATGACACAGACGGTTTGGACTTTTTAGTCCACTCTTCTTGTACACAAGAGAGACTGGGACACTCCTTAAGAAGGTGGTCCCCCTTGCAAATCTTATAAGGGAACTTGGGTTTTTCGAGTGTTCTCTTAGAACGGGCACCATCAAGAGCAGATGGTTGCTGCTTTTTATCTTTCTTATCCTTCTTCTTCTTACCCTTCCCTTTCTTCTTCTTCTTATCCACTTGACTACTAACCATAGATCTTTGGTGAAGTGAAGAAGAAGAAAGGGGTGAAACAACAACCGATGAAGAAGGAGAGGGATTAGGTTGAGTCCGATCCTCTCCCATAGGATAGGTGACATTTGAGACATTAGGTGTAATAGGAATTACCGGATTAAACAACCAAACCGGTAATCCTATAGTTAATCCAGGAAGATTTAGAGTGGCAATAAATGGAGGACCAATACCTTCACTTGGAGGGAATACAAAAGGTACACCTTGGAAAGGGACCTCTTGATTGGTAGTCCCATATGGGGATGCCATCTCTAAACTCTATAGAACCCCCCTAACTACCACACACAAGAAATTACTACTCAAACTAAAAGCAACAAGCAAACATGTGAAAGGAGTGGATAAGAGTCAGGAACCTCACAGGACAGGCTAAAAGGATAACTCAGATGGTTTGAGGATTCCTAAAAGGGTCTCCCGATATACGCAAGGTACATGGGAGCTCAAATCGGTAGTAGTGGTTTCTAATGCACAACCGTTCACAAGGGGCTTTCCTATATACAATCGATTACGTGAAGTACCTTTCTATATACCTCAAAGGTACGTGAAAGGCCGTTTGATATACCAACGGTATGTGGAAGAACCGCGCGAGTCCCGGGTTGTAGTGCAGACAAGTAACGACAGCTCCTACACTTAACAACGCCCGAACACGCCTCTAACTTATCACTCAAATTGCTAAAATTTTTAACCTAGTACTACCATTAATTTTATCTTGTGCGCTTAAGTGGAACCATGGAGTGAAAACTTGAATTTAAAGAAGATGCATAGTGATCTATATGATAGTGCAAGTTTTCCTCTTCAATGAAATTCTACCTAAGAGAGGGAGAGAGATTTACTTTTCTTCCCAAAAATGCACACCCAAATGCAAATGCAATTGTATCTTTTCAAACGAAAAGTGAAATATCAATGCACCCCAAACAATCTTCAAAGCAAATAAGAAAGAGATATAGAGAACATCAAACATAAATAAACCAAAAATGTTTCCTATCTTTTCATGCTTGAAAAAGATGCATAAAAACTTAGTGGAAAGATGATTTCACTAACGTTTCCAAACAAATCTAACTCTAATGCATGCAAAGCTGAAAATAGATATTTCTTCTTAATGAAAGTAAGATCTAGAATTTTGAACAATCATGCACAAAACAAGAAGAAAACCGTTCAACAAACTTGCAAATAAAGCAAAAGAGAGAGAAAACTAAAACTTCTCTTTGAAACAGACAAGGAAACGAAGAACCAATCTTTCCTACCAAGCACTGAAAAAATCAGCATGCAAAAGGAAACAAAAATCGCCCCAAGCAAAGAAAGACTCAAAACAACATGGATCACTCATGCATTCCAAGTCCAAAACAAACCAAAGCATATACAAGAAAATGAAATATATATTTCCCAATTCAAATGAATAATATCTATAGAAAAGAGCAAGAGGTTACAAGCAAAGAAAATAATGTAAAACCCAACGCAAGAAACATAAACTCTCTTTGAATGCAGAGGGAATATAACAATCAAAGCGACTATAGAATATACAATTCATTTTCAAAAATACACCTCATTTTCATCAAAAAGTAAGCCAAAAACACACAAAAATGAAAATACAAAGTCTGGAACAGGGCCTACCTGGCACCGCGCAGATGAAGCTGCTGACAAGTGATTTTGAGCCAGAACCGCTCCTTGCTCACAGAATTCAGGCGATGGCACCACCTAGTGCTAACTGGACTCAGGCAGTGGCATCGCTTCTTGCCAAAGGCACATGTGTGGTTCCCTAAATAGATCCAAAACACAAGGAGAAAGAGAAATCAAGTTAAAAATTGATCAAATCAAGGTAAATATTGATGAATTGATAATAAAAAAGAGCATATAAAGTCGAAATAATTCAGATCTGAATAAATCTGAAAGTTTCAAACCAAAATTCACTAAGTCAGATGGCAGATCTGACTGAAGAGAGTTGGAGATGGAGCCTGGATTTAGACAAGAGTTCAAGGACTGAGGAATATCAAATCAACTGAGATTTGCACTGTTCCCCAGCAAAGTCGCTAGATTTGTAACCAAGAATATTTCACCTTCTGCGGACAGAAGTTGTTCCTCTGGTCTAAATGCTTCAGATCCAGAACAAATGAGTGAACGAAAAAGGATGAAGACCTTCCCTAGATGTCGTAGACACCTGTAATTCTGCTTCGATAGTGAGCCTATGTACTTGCAAACAGATCAAACATGAAAACACATCAAAGCTACCAGAAAATCATCTACTTATCCATGTTAGTGACTAAGGAATCTAACAACATGTACATGTGAAATCAAAACAACAATAATGTGGGATGGAAATCAGCTTTGCATTAAAGATGTATGGAGAAGCTTACAACCATTTCCATAGTGTCGAAAAGCATCTCCATGAGAGAAACACTTCTTCCCCATAAGCTCCAACTTTGCTCTCTATGCTCTCCAATGATTTTGGCTAAGTGGTCAATCCAACAACATAACAATACCTCTATAGTTATCCCCCTCAACTATGGACATGAGCTTGTATTTATAAGGCTCAATGGATAGGAATAGTTGAGAGAATTGTGGGTGAGGTGGCCCTAAGATCCTACCATGGGGGATCTCGATCTCAACTGACCCACGATGATAGGGATAAGGGAGGACACAAGGCTCATGATCTAGAAGCCTCGAGAAACTTCTCTTTTTCCCATTTTACCCAGGGTACCACTTTTCTTATCTTATGACAGAGCGGTTGAGATGAGAAATGCTTATGGACCAAATACCATAGGCGGTGGCACCACTTATGAAAAACAAGATACAGGCAGTGCGAGCAAGGTACCGCTCATGGGCCACAGGTAAAGTGCGGTGCTAATTTTTTTCATGTAGAATTGACAAACATAGTAGGTTTCCACTCTAAGTGCTGGGATTAAGGGAAAACATGGGAGTTAATGGTCTTATCACATGGTGGTGACAGAATTTGGGTATAACAATTTTATTAATATTTAATGAACTAGAGTCAACAGGGGCACCTCCAACCAACTCTGATGGCTAGTTTGACTTCAGCTAACCTCATCGGGGTTCACTGGAGTTAATGATGCACTACCACTTGTTGGTTGGCATGCAGTGACATGTGTCTAGGCTACTTTAAGTTAGACTCGGTCATTCATTGCACTCCGACTTCAGTTAGGACTCAGTTGAGTCAATCGGCACTTGATCAGTTGGTTAACTAGTGTGTTTACTGTGGCTTACAGTCACTTAAGCTACACCCATTCATTCAATTTGAATGACCTCCTTAGTAATTCGAATTGTCTTGGTATTCATGCATCTTGCATGATCATTGCATTGTATCATTTATTATTCTTTTTATTATACAAAGCTGCTACTTCAATTGCAACACCATTTTTCCATTTTTATGCATATTTGTCTGTATTCTTTGTGAGACTATGTTTTCAGTTCCTAGACCACTGTGAAAAATTAATATGGTATCAGAGCTCACAACGGGACGAAGCTCAGATCTCTCAAAAACAAGGTTTTTGACAGATCTTGCATGAAAAATTGAGCAAAAGCTCAAAATTCCAGCACTGCACTAGAAGCCAAGGCTTACCACTTAATACCCCAAGTAAAGGAATTGTTGATCAAGCTTGCTTGATCAACTATGTTGGGTGTGATGAAAGCCTAAAATGTGCAGGCTGTCCAACCTTACAGTGCCCCTTTTGTTGTGATTTGCAGGTTTTAACAAGTGAAAGCATTCGCTCCAACGGTTTGAAATGGCTTCTTCAATAGAACTCTTGACTCCGTTCAATTTCCATTCATGGAAAGGAGACATGGAGATACAGCTATGTGCCAGAGGACTCTATAGGGTCACTATGGACACCAAATAAGAGTCTACTTCTATGACAAACAAAGCTAGATTCTTGAGCAAGAAAGATGAAGCATTCGGATTCTTGTGCCTCTCTGTTTCCTGGGATCTTTTTTTCCATATCTCGGGATTGAATACTCCAAAGGAAATTTGGGACAAATTGGAAACCCTGTATGGAAAACAGGATGATTTGAGAGTATACCAGCTTGAAAACTAGTTGATGTCTCTCCAGCCTTCCACTTTCGAGGCCTTAAATGATTTTTTCACAAATTTCAAGTGCATTGTCTTACTATTGAAGCAATGTAAGGTGGAGAAGGAGGATGATCAGCTCATCCTTGCCATACTCTCAAAACTTGGTGTTGATTATTCGGTGTTTGTCTCTACATTTCATTCAGGGAATCTCACACCCCATGGATGGAAGATGCCTTCACTCAGATCCTTCATTGAGTCCCTAACAAGTGAACATGATAAGCTTGTCCAGATGGGGATCATCATATCCTCCCATGATCAAGCCCTCTATGTCTCAGGGCCCAAAGATCTGAAGGGTAAAGTAAAGCAGCAGAAGAACCTAAAAACCAAATTCAAAGCTCCTAAGCCTAAAGTTGAAAACCAGCAGCATGAAGAGCCTTCTGGCTCAAAGAAGAACAAAAGCAAAGGGCATCATGGGAAGGAAAAAGTCAAGTTTTCATACTGCAGGAAGGGCTTCCACCCTGAACATGCCTGCATGGAAAAGAAACTTGATGAAGCTACTTCTCTTCTTGAGAAAAATCACAACAATCTTTCAGAAAGCTTTCGGAGGAGAGATCAGCAAGATCAGGGACCACAGCATGAATTAGGTCATGCTCTCATGGAAATCACTTCAAATTCCAAAGCACTCTTGATATATTTTGGAGCTTCGAACCACATGATGGTTGAAAGAGACTCCTTCTCATATTTGGACACTAAAAAATCCATTCCTATCCGCATGGGAGATGACTCCACAATCATATCCAAAGGACAAGGTACTATAGATCTTGAGCATGGTTATTTTTCCAATGTTCTGTATGTACCATCTCTTGCATCAAACCTCCTAAGTGTTTATCAAATGACACAGACGGGAGTTCCCAAGAGAGTCTCCTTTAACCTGGATGATGTAGAGATCATAGAACTTGCACCCAGAAAACTTGTAGCAAAAGGTCTTGCAAACCATCATGCAAAATCCTATGAGTTCTCCCATTTTGTGGCAGATGCAAAGCCCACCGCATTGCTGACTCATGGAAATGAAGTTACTAGACTGTGGCATGAGAGGTTCGACCACCTGAACTTCAAATACTTTCAACAATTACAGAAGAATTCTATGGTTGAAGTCCTCCCAGTCATCAAAGCTACCACTGGAATTTGCAAGGGTTGTGTTGTTGGAAAGCACCCTGAGCATAAGTTCGATCGGGGGAAGGCAAGCCGAGCATCATGCATCTTGGGACTGATACATTCTGATATCAGTGGTCCCATGCCTATCACATCCATGAATGGATCAAGGTTCATTCTAAATTTCATTGATGACTTTTCCAGATATACATGGGTCTTTTTTATCAAAAAGAAGTCGGAAGTCTTGGGAAAATTCACTGAATTGAAGGCCTTGATTGAGAATGCATCTAGCCAAAAGATCAAGATCTTGAGATATGATAATGGCAGGGACTATAGCAAGGATTTCTCCTTGCTACAGGGGCAAGAATGGCTCCCTTCTGTCTATAGGATAGAAGTGTAGGTTCCTGCGTGGATAAATACAGTAAAAATGGATAGAAATGAAATAACGAACAGAAAGAAAAGAAATATGGAGAACCCCTCTGCAAACAAAGGTTAGGGTTCCGCTTCCAATAACCTGCAAGCAATCACTAAGCTACAACAAACCAAAATACCTACAAAACAAGTTAAATAATAAAACCTTCAAATGAAACCATGGGTTAGAAAACAAAGAAACTACTAAGCAAATACAGAAAATGACAAGTTATACCTTCTCTTTGGGTGGAATGGGGCCACCATGCCCTAGCTTATGGAAGCACCTCTTTTGGATGGGGAAGCTATGGCTCAATGGAGATGGAGGAGAGGGAATTTGGGTGGCTTGAGAGGCAAAGGTGTCTCAAGGCATCCACAGTTAGCATAACAGTATGCAAGGGAGAAGTGTTTTGAGAGTGACCCCCCACCCTCCTTTTATAGCTTTTTTGGGGACATTTAGAGTTTTAAGCCCTTGGTCAGGGCTTTAGCCTCTTCCATCCTAAATTTAAATCCTTCTAGGGTTTTAGCCCCTTTTTGGGGGCTTTAGCTCCTAGGAGAGTATTTGAGGCTCCTTTTTGGGGTTTTTAAGCCCTTTTCTTCATTCTTAAGCTATTTTGAGGGTGTGGGGGTCTAATGGAGTGATATGAGGGTCGTGAGATGGTGTCCTTGGGTGGTCTAGGCCATGGAGAGCTAAGTGAGGGATTTTTTGGGTTAACAAATTGCCCCTTGATGTGTGAGGGCGGGAGCTCAACGTATGGCCAACGAACATCATAAGATTTGTTGCGTAGAGGTGGTGCTTCCAGGCTGAGGCATGGTGGCTTTTGGTTTTTGTATTAATATGGTTCCCATCAATGGGTGAGATACAAATAATGTGTGACATGTATATGTATGAGGCAGGCATCCCCATGCTCGTGACAATGTCAAAAGAATAATTTGATCTATGCTCTAAAATACAAGAGCCGATCATATACAACTGATGTTACAATAATGGTTGCCTCAATGTGAGGCTGAATATAATGTTGATTCAGTACATAGGACCCATTGCATTCTCATGGAATGCTATATCTTCATGACTGATGGTCTGCTGAATCTAGAATGGTACATAGCTGTATGGACTCGCTGATTGAGAGTCATACTTTTTGTGGTACAAGTATGCTGCATCAATCATAAATCTATATAGAAGCACTGCTGGGGCTTCTGATCACTATCTCCAATGCAATCCGGAAATCACAAGGGACATAACCTGTTTAGGTCCCTCGAGTGGACTTGTCAATGTGTGAAATTCAAGTGACATCTGGGGTCTTAGACCAAGTACTGTGCAGGCCAAACCCTGTATGAATCTCAACGGTGCGATGATGTAGTTGGAGTCGAGCACGTGAGAAACAATCATCCCAAGAGGCACTAAGGAATCCTCTCAAGTGGTCCAAGGAACTCATCAATGAGGTTAATGAAACCAAGATACAGGGACCTCTGGGTCTATCCTCTGGAATATGTGTGTTGTCGTTGACAGAGGGAGACCTGCCCCTAGTCAAGGCAATGATGTTTCCTTGACCAGGAGCACGAGGGAGATAACCGAAAGGTGTGAAGCAATCTGTGGACTGACTCATTGAATTAGGGGGAAGGGGAGGGAAGGGAAAGACCTGAACAGGGGTAGGGGGGAGTGGGAGACTCAAACTTTCTTTTTTTAGAGTATGACGGCAGGGCGGACCAGGCAGCAAATGAAACTTACTTCATGGGAATGGGATCATAGCTGTAATACCGAGAATGTTACTGCAGATGGGAAATACTTGGAGGAGGTGGACACTTTTGATACTGATGGGATCCAAGGAAGACATGTTGCAGAGTACTCTGAACAAAGGTGACCCAATGTAGGGATGCTGCCAAACTGTTTTCTGTGGGGTGGTGTCTCGAGACACCGTTGTGGTACGATCTCATGGATTTTTGGCGAGCCCAAGAAAGTAAATGCTCAATGGTGCTTTCAATTTTAGAGAGTCTAAAAGCACAAAGAAGACTCCAGTGGGGGATATTTTTCATTGGTAGTCTCCTGTGCCTGAAAAAGGATAAAATTATACATAGGAGAGCTTGCCCATCCTTTGGGGGATGAGAGACTTCTTTATCGTTGGTAGTCCAATCAGGCCAGAAAAGGTTAAACCTATACTGACTAGACGGTCATTCAGATACTTTTACGAGCATGAATGAAACCAAGTTTGCTCAAAAATATTTTCTTGATGAGAAGGCTGGAAAAGAGCTTGACGACAACCCATGGTGAGATTTTTCATAAAGTGCGGCCCCTCTGCCCAAGAAAGCATAAAAGTATGCATAGGGGAACAGTCTTGGCTTGAGTGTGCCAAGGAGGTCCTTTTCCATTAATGGTCTACATGGTCTGCAAAAGGAGGTAAACGAGATGATGTAGATGTCCTTTCCTATCCTTTAACGAGTGGGAAAGGAAGAAGTTGTGCTCGGCTATCTTTTCATTGTTTTAAGGAGTCAGAAGAGAGCTTAAACGAAACTCCAGTGTGGTCAACCGATTGCGATGGCATGGGAGGTGCCTCATGTCGGGACGATGGACAATGGTCCAAAGTTCATCCACGCAGTATGGACGGAGTAGAAGGCTCTCAAACATACCAATACATGCGTGGGATAGATCGCGGAAGAGGCATGTGAGTCAGTGTGGCAGAGGCACACAAATCAAGGTGGCTCTCAGATAGAGGTTAGGAGAGTGTGTGTGTGTGTGTTGTGGTGGATGGACTTGACTACATGTGATGTGAGTACAAGTCCGGGGGCACTTATGTGCCAAATACGTGGAAGAAAAATAAATCGTTTTGTGGACAATGGTCTAGAGGTCCACGTAAGGTGTGGTGAATGGAGAAGACAACTATGTGTTAAAATACAAAACAAAAATTTTAAAAATAACATTCCTTAATGGGCGGTGGCCCGAAAACTCACATAAGTTGCGGTCGAGAAGTGTGATACAAGTACAGGTCCATAGACACTTACATCGTCATGTCATGGCTCGTAAATCGAGGTGACTGCTGGGAAATGGTCCCGAAATTAATTTATTAAACATGAGACGATGGTCTCCTCAAGGAAAGGAAATTTGAGTCCGGAGGTGTGAGAGGTGTCTCGAACTGGTTCCGGGTGACTTTGGACCAGCAACTGATGGTGTTGCCCTTGAATTGTGATAAAAAACATTGAAAAACAAAAAAAGGGAAAAAACTATGCTATAAGGGACTCATAGTGGTTTTATTAGACATAGACTCTCTTGAGGTGGAGCCCCTTGTGTGACTTCTTCAAGGGTTGACCATCTGAGTCAGCAAAGAGGTATGCACCCTTGCCGAGACGAAAATCATTGGTAAGGCAGGATGACGAAATCTGGCCTTTTATGGGAAGAACCAATTCCATGCTATGGTTTAAAGGGAATGGGGTAAAACCAAAGGCAATCTTACAGATCTCTCCGTCATTGCGTAAGTGGTGTCGTGATATAACAGGTGGATCTTCCATAAGCGATGAGACGGAATGGAGACTAGTGCTAGAGATCATGTAAAAGGTATTAGTTGTGGTTTTTTTCGCCTTGCCCCCAGTCTCTATTGGAGGAAGAGGGGCAGGCCTAGAGATAGGAGGATTCTTTGATGGACCTGGAGGTAGGTGCAACATCATCTCAATTGGATGGACATGAGTCAACTCATCCTAGGGCCTCAGAGGTAGGGTAGGTGGTTCAAGGTACCACATAGGATCTCCCAGTGTGAAATCTTGTAGATTACAGGTTGCCAAGACAGAATTACTCACGATCTCGGATGGTAGGAAAAGGAAAGGGAAAAGGAAAAGGAAAAGGAAAAGGATCATGTTGATCAGGAATGAACCCCACTGTTTCCCTAGTAACTGAGGTTGAGGTTACAACTGAGGTTGCGGCGGTGGCTGGGGAAACAACAGAAGAGACAGGTCTGATGGACCATCGGTGATGGTGGAGATAAGAGGGTCTATAGAACTGGACATAATGTAAATGGACATGGTATCTGAAGAAGGAGGTGAGGGATGGACTTCTTCGATTAGAGTGATCTCAGAATCAAGTGAATGCTGTCGAAGGTTGGCTAGAGCCATTCAAAATTCAGGAAATTCTTGGCAATGGTGAGAGTAATGTCCATACAAGTCGCAAAGGGCGTAAGCACGGTTTGTCCTCAATGCCTTGTTCTTGACTATCGGTGCGGTTGGGAGTTCAACCACGGGGATGTTTTTGTTTGTATCCATGGCATCTAAATGCACATGGATCATCAGGATTTCAGGGCAATTCTGAGTTGGATGGCCCTGTTGCTCACAGATGGCACAAGGTGGGACTTGTCATGGCTCTGTGGTGGCTTTGGCATTCTTTCCCCTAGCTCTTTTGGGTTGGGGAAATGCAGGTGTAGGTGCGGTGGCTAGCTTGTGCGGACCGGGTGGAGGGTGAGACTCAACTGTGATGGGTTGCACCAAGGTTAAGACCACTTGGGGCATTGGTGGTTGAGCTGGTGGATCAAGATACCACACCAAAATTCCCAACATAAAGTTGGGTAGGATTAAGGTAGCCATTATTGGCTTGCTCATGACACTAGGTGAGGGAAAGAGAAAGGGAATCGTATGGACTGGAGATGAGCCCAGATAACTCCCTAACGGTTGCATGTGGGGGTGAGGTTGTGGTTGCGGCTGCACGTAGTGTTGCAGCTGCGGATGATGTTGTGGTTGTGGTTGGGGCTGCAACTGCGGTTGTTGTTTGGGTTTACTGCGGCATTATTGGGAGGGTTTGGTTGTTGACCACCTCCCTGTAGTCATTTATTGGCTTGGTTCTGGAACAGATTATTTCTAGCTTGCCCTTGTTGATTATTGGGGGCAGGTGGGTTGGGACGGTTTTGTTGCACGAACACTTGTCCCAGCAGAGCGAGTGGAGTGGGGGCAGTGGCTTGAACTGTTTGCACTGGTGGTGCATAGTATATTTGTGGGGGTGGAGGTGCCACAAATGTGGACATTTGCCCTATGTACTGATGTGTTGGCCAAGCCATGGCCTGAGCCTATTGTGGTGGCACAAGCTGTGCGTAGGAAGTTGTTGCTCGGGACTGGGACATCATTCTGGCATAGTCCAGAGTTTGGTTTTGGTAAGCAACACTAGCAGTGTTGCTTGGTTGTGGTGTGACGGTAGGCGGTGTCAGACGGTGCTATGGCTATTGGGAGACCGAGCCTATGATGTCGTCCGCAGCATGAGATGCCCCCGGTGTGTCACGGTAGGAGGTGCCTGCACAGGGAGTGTCTGGGATGATGGTGTATAGGTATCCAGACTAAGCATAGATAAGGTCAAACTGTTGAGCTTTCAGTATGGCCTCTTCTTCGGACTGGGGGCGTTCGGATGTGACGTCCTTTGCTATGGGTGGGAGAAAGGTATTAAGGAACCAATCCAAGAAGATCATGTCGTCAAGTTGGATTTTACATAGGCTACAACATCACCACCATTCATGGATATGGTCAGTTATATGAGTGGCAGTGTTTTGGCGACAGGATAACAGGATCTCCACCCCTTTGTCATATCTGACAAGGAGTTGGAAATACTGTAAGAACATGAAAGCTAGGGAGTTGAAGTCTGGGTATTTGGCTTGCAGTAGCTCAATGTAGCATTTGGCCGTAGCACCTGTAAGAGTGTGTTGGAATAGCCTCAGCCTGATGGATTCATCTACGATGCTGTTGGATGAGCACCATAGATGGAATGTCATAATGTGGTTTTGGGGACATTCCCCTGCCTTACCTTCAAACTTGGGGATGTCTGATGGCAACTTAGTTGGAATTGGAGGCCAAAAAGCTTGATGGCGAATGGGGTCGTTTGTTAAGCAAGCCAAATCAGGCAATTTAAGATGAGCCATGAAAGGAATATTTGACCCCAAGTTGATGTGGGATGGGGCTGCGATGGTGGTGGGGTTTGCAGGTGCGTAATGCACCTGCATGGCTGGTTTTACTTGTGGTGGCGCCATTGTGGATGGGACAATGCCCCCAAGTGTGGTGGGAGGGACCGTGTGGGTGGAGGAGACATTGCCCCCATGTATGATAGTAGGGGAAATGTAAGTGGACGGTCCACTGCCCCCCTATGTGGAAGGATGGACAGTGTGTGTGGAGGGGCCACTACCCCTATGTGTTGCAAGTGGGCCAGCTTGGCTGGTCACTATGGGTGGTGGCAGCTGACTGATGAAAGTCTACATGACTATGCTTGGGCCACCTGTAGGATTGTTGGTGACAGGGTGTGGTGTGGACATAGGTCCACTAGATATGGCTATGCCGAAAAATGGATCTGGATTTGCACCCGCCATGGGGATTGATGGTGCAGTATGGAGGTCTGGTTCAGACTGATATGGGTCTGAATCAGAATCAGAGGCTATGTGACCTTCTCATGGTGTGGGAGATCACTGAGAACAATTTCGACGGTGTCGGGTGATGACTGGGTAGAGGAGGAAGGGTGAGCAAGGTAGTTAGTTTTAGGTTGATTTTAGTTAAGCTACATTCATTTAATTAAGCCATTAAGATTTGTTTGGAATTTACACATTGTTTGTTGATGCAATTACAGGAAATTAAAAGAGAAACTGAAATTAAACTTATGTGCTGGACAAAGGTGGCTGAGCCACACTGACAGTCCCTATAGAACTGAAATTGAAACTCTGATTGATAAACCACACATTTCTAATCAAATTTGGTGAGGGGGTCACAAAAAAATTTCAGAAACAGGCGAGGGGGTTTCACAGATTGCAGAAATAGTCGTGGTCTATGTTATGAGTGAAGTCGCACCTTTCGGGGGATTAAGTGCGCCCTAGGCATGCCTGTTAGGCCATTAAGTGTGCCCTCATCCCCTGTTCGGGCCTGATAAGTGCGACCTACCTTGGATTTGGTGTTTTTCTGATCCTAAGTCATATCCGGCCGACAGTAACCTGTACTGTGGCCAAACTGACTCAGATTTGCCTAGCAGAGGCTTCGGCAGTACTAAGAACTGGAAGTAAACTAGATCTAAACTGGATTTGACAAGAAAAATTAAAAACTAGGGTAACACTTGAAAAACTTGAAATTTAAAAATTTGGACCAGGGATCCTATGGGATCGACCTGGTATGGTCGCCAATTCTGTAGCAGGGATTTATCCTTGCTACAGGGGTAGGAATGGCTCCCTTCTGTCTATAGGACAGAAGGGTAGGTTCCTACGTAGATAAATACAGTAAAAATGGACAGAAATGAAATAACAAATAGAAAGAAGAGAAATATGGAGAACCCCTCTAGAAACAAAGGTTAGGGTTCCGCTTCCAATAACCTACAAACAATCACTAAGCTACAATAAACTGAAATACCTGCAAAACAAGTTAAATAATAAAACCTGCAAATGAAACCATGGGTTAGAAAACAAATAAACTACTAAGCAAATACAGAAAATGACAAGTTATACCTTCTCTTTGGGTGGAATGGGGCCACCATGCCCTGGCTTGTGGAAGCACCTCTCTTGGATGGGGGAGCTATGGTTCAATGGAGATGGAGGAGAGGGAATGTGGGTGGCTTGAGAGGCAAAGGTGTCTCAAGGCATCCATGGGTAGCATGACAGTATGCAAGGGAGAAGTGTTTTGAGAGTGAACCCCCACCCTCCTTTGATAGCTTTTTTGGGGACTTTTAGGGTTTTAAGCCCTTGGTCAGGGCTTTAGCCCCTTTTTTGGGATTTTACCCCCTTCTGCCCTAACTTTAGCTCCTTCTAGGGTTTTAGCCCCTTTTTGGGGGCCTTAGCTCCTAGGAGAGTATTTTAGGCTCCTTTTGGGGGTTTTTAAGCTCTTTTCTTCATTCTTAAGCTATTTTGAGGGTGTGGCGGTCTAATGGAGTGATATGAGGGTCGTGAGATGGTGTCCTTGGGTGGTGTAGGACATGGAGAGCTAAGTGAGGGATTTTTCGGGTTAACAGGAACTATTTCAGTAATTATTTACTACATATATGTTCCCAGAGTGGTATTCAGATTTAGCATTCAGTCCCGTACACTCCCCAACAGAATGGTGTAGTGGAGAGGAAGAATCGGTCTCTCAAGGAGATGACCACCTGTATATTGGAATCAAAGAAGTTGGCTACAAATTTGTGGGCTGAAGCCATGCATGCTACAACATATATTCAGAATAGAGTGCCACACTCATCCATGAAATGGAAGACCCCTTTCGAAGCATACTTCAGACATAAGCCGGATGTGTCGAATCTACAAGTGTTTGGGTCCACTGCATGGGCCCGAATTCCACTTGATAAAAGGAGGGCTTTGCAAATGCAAAGCATAGAATGTCTATTTATTGGATATCCTGATGAATCAAAATGTTTCAAGCTATTGGATATCAAAACAAAACATATCATCATTGAAAGGAGTGTCAAGTTCGATGAGCCTCTTCAAGAGGTAGAACTAGTGAAGGAGAAAACTGTTGAATTTCCTTCCTAATATACTGAATATTTGGATGATGTAATTGGGGGTGATGACCCTGATTTGGATCCTCTGATTTATGATATCAGTGGAAAGAAAACATCAGATTCTGAATCAGAACATGAAGTACAAACTCATCTCCCAACTTGGGCCTGACAGACACTCTCCTCCGCAGGAGATAACATTGGAAATCTGGATGATCCAAGGAGAACCCGGTTTGATTTCCAAAGAGAAGGTATTGCGCTCTCTTGTCCTGATTATTTGCTATTCGAATCTTGTTATTTGATGATAATTTCAGACCCTAATTCTTACTACCATGCTCAGAAGGATCCAAGATGGCAAGTTGCCATGGATGAAGAGATGAATTCTCTTCAGAAAAACACCACTTGGGAGCTAGTTTCTCTTCCTCCGGGGAGGAAATTGGTTCAATGCAAGTGGGTGTTTAAGACTAAGGTTTCTGCTGATGGAAGCACCTGAAAATATAAGGAAATTCTGGTAGCAAAATGTTTCTCCCAGGTCCAAGGTGTGGACTACCATGAGACTTTTGCACCGGTTGCAAAAATGGACTCTATCTACCTAGTTTTGGTAATTTATGCATCTAAGCACTAGGAAGTGCATCATATGGAAGTTAAGTCTACCTTTTTTCATGGAGATATTCATGAGGAAATATACCTGAAGCATCCTGAGGGATTCATTTCTGATCCGTATTTGGTTTGCAAACTAAAGAAGTCACTATACGGGTTAAAACAGGCCCCAAGAGAGTGGTATTCCAGGATGGATGCCTTCTTTCTCTTGCAAAACTTCCAAAGGTGTAGATCAGATCCAAATGTGCATATACATCAGTATGATGGTCATTTGATTATTATTATTTTTTATGTTGATGACTTACTAATCACAGGTAGCACAGTTGCTTCTATTTCAGTCATCAAAACTGCTCTCCACAATGCATTTGAAATGAGCGATTTGGGGCTCTTAAAGCAATCTATGGGGCTCAAAATTGAGAAAAAAATTTATGGGATAATGGTCACTCAGTCCAAATACATATTAGACCTATTAGTCAAGTTTAACATGGCTGAATGTATTATTCTTGCACATTGATCTAGGAACAAAGCATCAATCTCATCAAAGAATAATCAACAAATAACTCATGAAATGGTGTTAATCGGAACCGGAATTGGTTTCCTCTCTGTATATTTAATAAAAAATGAATGGTTAAAATACCAATGTCAATCAATAACTTGAATCAATGATAAATTTGAATACCTAAGGAGACAATTTGAAATCATGAGTGAGTCTGGCTTAACTTACTGTCGGCCATTCAATCACACTCAGTTAACCACTTGACCAAAACCCTAATTGACTCACCAAACCCTAACTAAAGTTAGAGTGCAATAAATGACTGAATCTCAACTGAAGGAGATCAAACACATGTCATAAAAATCCAACCATCAAGTGCTAGTGCTCCATGACTTCAATGAACCCCGATGAGGTTAACTGAAGCTGAACTGATCATCAGAAGTTGGTGGAGGCACCCCTGTTGACTCCATATCATTAAATAATATATTTAATGAGAGGAGGCACCTTAACTAACTGGTTGAACTAATTGTAACCACCAGTTAGCAATTAGGTGCATTAATATCACTCAGATCACCCCCGGAGTGCTTCAGTTAGCCTCCTTGACTGTAGGAGAAGGCTAAGTTAGCCTCCTTGACTATAGGTAGGCATGGGTGTGACTGAATGATGGAAATTAATGCTCCACTGATGTCAATTAATTTCAATTATACTTAGGATAATGGTTTAACTAGGCCAATTTGACCAAAAAGAGTGTGTATGATGGTAAATGTCTCCAAAACCCCCCCTTAAGCTCTACTCAGGAAGAGTTAGAAAACATAGATGCATAAAAATGCTAGGGCCGCAGCATCTAATTCCATAGGTCACCCTATACAATGTTGAAACTGAAACAATGCTCAAAACAAACTAAGTGAGGAAAAGAGGGAAAACCCAGTGGGAAAAACCCCCCCTCAAGCTGAACACTGAAAGTAGTCTGGATCACCCTGATGAAATCACCCCCAACAGTGAACGGAGGTAAGTGAAATTCTTTTATCAAAATCTCTTGGTGAAGATGTCTGCAATCTGTTCATCAGTTGGGTAGTATTGTAGAATGATGGTCCTATCATGCACTAGCTCCCTGATGTAGTGCATGTGAATCTCTACATGCTTGGTCCTCTTCCTGGTAACTGGATTCATGGATATCTTAATAGCACTCTGGTTGTCACAAAAGAGGAAAGTGGACAAAGTACTACCAAGATCAAACTATGAAAGAATGCCTTGCAACCAAACTACTTGGATGCAAGCATTCAGCACTCCTCGATACTTGGCCTCTGCTGAAGATAGTGCTATGGCAGCCTTTTTTTTGTTTGAACAAAAAATAGGGCCACCACCAAACATGAATACATATCTGGAAGTTGACTTCCGATTAATAGAATCACCACCCAATCGGAATCTGTGTATCCAACCATCTCTAGCTCGGAGTCTGCAGCATAGTGAATGTAGTAGGTCCTGGTTCCCTCAATATACTGGAGGATCCTCTTGGCTGCCTTCCAATGAATATCATGAGGCTGATGCATGTATCTTTATAAAGCATTCATGGCATAACAAATATTAGGCCTAGAATGTGTCAAGTACAACAAGCTACCAATCAGCTGTCGATGGATAGTGCAGTCCATGGGAGGTGTGTGTTTTCCTTCTTCAAGGCTGATCCTTGAAAGGAAAGGGAATGGTGCAGGCCTACATTCAGCCATGTTAAAATTGAATAATAGGTCTGAAGTGTATTTATACTGAGTGACCATAATCCCATCATAATTTTGCTCAATTTCAAGCCCCAAAAATTGTTTTAGAAGCCCCAAATCACTCATTTCAAAGGCATTGTGGAGAGTCGTTTTGATGCCTGAAATGGAGGAAATTGTGCTACCTGTGATCAGTAATTCATCAAGATATAAAACAATGATAATTAGATGACCATCATGCTTCTGTAAATACACATTTGGATCTGATCTACATCTCTGAAAGTTTTGCAAGAGAAGGAAGGCATCCATCTTGGAATACCACTTTCTTGGGGTCTATTTTAACCCGTATAGTGACTTCTTTAGCTTGCAAACCAAATATGGATCAGTGATGTAGCCCTCAGGCTACTTTGTGTATATCTCCTCATGAAGATCTCCATGCAGAAAGGCTGACTTAACATCTATGTGATGCACCTCCCAGTGCTTGGAGGAGTCCATTTTTGCAACCGATGCAAAGGTCTCATGGTAGTCCACTCCTTGGACCTGAGAGAAACATTTTTATACCAGACTTGCCTTATATTTGTATGTGCTTCCATCAGTAGCAACCTTTGTTCGAAACACCCACTTGCATTGAACCAATTTCCTTCCTGTAGGAAGAGAAACCAGCTCCCAAGTAGTGTTTTTCTGAAGAGAATTCATCTCTTCATCCATGGAAACTTGTCATCTCGGATCATTCCGAGCATGGTATTAGGATTTTGGATCTGAACTAATCATCAAATAGAAATTTTTGAACAGAAAATTATCAAAACAAGAGAGCGCAATACCTGATCTCTGGAAATCATATCGGGTTCTCCTTGGATCATCCGGATTTCCAATGTTTTCTCCTGCGGAGGGGAGTGTCTGTTGGGCCCATGTAGGAAGATGATTTTGCACTTCAGGTTCTGATTCAATATCTGATGATTGCTACACACTGATATCATAAATTATAGAATCCAAATCAGGGTCATCACCCCCAATTTCATCATCCAAATATTCAATAGAATAGGAAGGAAATTCAACAGTTTTCTCCTTCACTAGTTCCACCTCCTGAAGAGACTCATCGAACTTGACACTTCTCTCGATGATGATCTGTTTGGTCTTGATATCCAGAAGCTTGAATCCTTTAGATTCATCAGGATACCCAATAAACAGACATTCTATGCTTTGCGGTTGTAAATCCCTTCTTTTATCAAACGAAATTCGTTCCCATGCAGTGGACCCAAACACCCGTAGGTTCGACACATCCAGCTTGTGTCTGAAATATGCTTCGAAATGAGTCTTTCCTTTCATGGATGAGTGTGGCACCCTGTTCTAAATTTATTCTGCAGCATGCATGGCTTCATCCCACAAATTTGCAGCAAGCTTCTTTGACTCCAACATACAGGTGGTCATCTCCTTGAGAGACCGGTTCTTCCTTTCCGCTACTCCGTTCTATTGGGGAGTGCAGGGAATTGAATGCTGGACCTGAATACCACTTTGAGAGCATATGTACTGAAACTCATTACTTACATACTCCCCTCCATTATCATATCTCAAGATCTTTATCTTAAGCCCAGAGGCATTTTCGATCAAGGCCTTCAATTCAAAAAAAATTCCACATACTTTTGATTTCTTTTTGAGAAAGAAAACCCATGTATACCTTGAAAAATCATCAATAAAAGTAAGGAGGTACCTTTATCCATTCATGAATGTGAAATCCATCGGACAACTAATATTATAATGTATCAGCTCCAATATTCTTGTAGCTCAGTTTGCCTTCCCCTGATCGAACTTGTGCTCAGAGTGTTTTCCAATCACACAGCCCTTGCAGACTCCCATGGTTGCCTTGATGACCAGGAGGCCTTCAACCATGGAGTTTTTCTGTAATTTCTGAAAATATTTGAAATTAAGATGGCCAAACCTCTCATGCCATAGCCTACTAACCTCATTTCCATGAGTTAGTAGAGCAGTGGGATTTGCATCCACAACAAAGTGAGAGAACTCATAGGCTTTTGCATGATGATTTGTAAGGCCTTTTGCAATGAGTTTCCTGGATGCAATTTATGTTATCTCAACATCATTTGGGATGAAAGAGACTCTCTTAGGCATTCTTGTATGTGTCATCTGATAAACACTAAGGAGATTTGCTGCTAGAGATGGTACATACAAAACATTAGAGAAAAAACCATTTTTCTAGATCTACAGTACCTTGTCCTTCAGAAATGATGGTGGAGTCCTCTCCCATGTGGATGGGGATGGATTTTCCGGTCTCCAAGGATGAAAAGGAGTCTTTTTCAGCCAACATGTGGTTCTAAGCTCCAAATTCAATCAACAATGCTTTGGACTTCGAAGTTATTTCCATGAAGGCATGACCTTTCTCATGTTGTGGTTCCCGATCTTGGTGATCTCTCCTCCGAAAGCTCTCCAGAAGATTGATGTGATTCCTCTCAAGGAGAGGTTTTGCTTCATCAATATTTTTCTTCATGCAGGCATGTTCAGGGTGAAAACCCTTCCCACAGTAAGAACACTTGACTTTTTCTTTCCCATTGTGCCATTTTCCTTTGCTCCTCCTTGAACCAGAAGATTCATCATGCTGCTGGTTTTCAACTCTAGGCTTGGGAGCATCAAATTTATTTTTCTGATTTTTCTACTGCCTTACTTTACCCTTCAGATCTTTGGGCCCCAAGACATGGAGGGCTTGATCACAGGAAGATCGGATGATCCCCATCTGGACAAGCTTGTCATGTTCATTAGTTAGGGACTCAATGAAGGCATTGAGTGTAGGCATCTTCCATCCAGGGGTTGTGAGCTTCCCCACACGGAATGTAGAAACAAAAACTAAATAATCAGCCCCAAGTTTGGAGAGGATGGAAAGGATGAGCTGATCATCCTCCTTCTCCACATTGCATTGCTTCAAGAGTAAAACAGTATGCTTGAACTTTGTAAATAAATCATTTAGAGTCTCAAAATTGGAAGGTTGGAGAGACATGAGTTCATTTTCGAGTTGGTAAACTCTTAAGTCATCATGCTTTCCGTATAGAGATTCCAATTTGTCCCATATTTCTTTCGGTGTCTTAAAATCCGTAAGATGGAAGAGAAGGTCTTGGGAAATAGAGAGGCATAAGAAACCGAAGGCTTCATCCTTCTTGTTCAAGAATCTTGATTTTTCTATGGTGGATCCAGGCTCAACTTCAATGTCCATGGCGACCCTAAAAAGTCCTTTGGAGCGCAACTAAATCTCCATTTTACTTTTCCATGAGTGGAAATTATATGGAGTCAAGAGATTTGCTGAGGAGGCCATCTGGATGTGCTATAGCGAATGCTTCACCTATAGAAACTTGAAAATCAAAAAAGAAAGGGAAAAATAAGGTCAGACAGCCTACACATTCTAGGCTTTCATCACACCCAACATAGTCAATCAAGCAAGCTTGATCAACAAGTTCTTTACTTGGGATATTGAGTGGTAAGCCTTGGCTTCTGGTGCAGTGCTGAAATTTTGAGCTATTGCTCACTTTTCATGGAGAAATCTGTCAAAAATCTTGTTTTTGAGAGATAGATCTTCGTCTCACCGTATGCTCTGATACCATATTATTCTTGCACATTGATCTAGGAACAAAGCATCAATCTCATCAAATAATAATCAATAAATAACTCATGAAATGGTGTTAATCGAAACCGGAACTGGTTTCCTCTCTATATATTTAATAAACAATGAATGGTTACAATACCAATGTCAAGTAATAGCTTGAATCAATGAGAAATTTGAATACCTAAGGAGGCAATTCGAAATCATGAGTGATTCTAGCTTAACTGACTATTAGCCATTCAATCACACTCAGTTAACCACTTGACCAAAATCCTAATTGACTCACCAAACCCTAACTAAAGTTGGAGTGCAATAAATGATTGAATCTCAACTGAAGGAGAGCAAACACATGTCATAGCAAGCCAACCATTAAGTGCTAGTGCTCCATGACTTCAATGAACCCCGATGAGGTTAACTGAAGCTGAACTAATCATCAGAAGTTGGTGGAGGCACCCCTGTTGCTTCTAGTTCATTAAATAATATATTTAATGAGATGAGGCGCCTTAACTGACTTATTGTATCATTCATTATTCTTTTGATTATACAGAGCTACTACTTCCATTGCAGCACCATTTTGTCAATTTTATGCATATTTGTCTATATTCTTTGTGAGACTATGTTTTCAATTCCTAGACCACTGTGACAAATTAATATACTCATGAAGCAAATGTAGTAGGTGATGTGTTACAAGATGCTTTGATTATTGCATTAGATAATACTAGTGATTATTGGGTAGTAGATTTAGGGACTTCATGTCATGCTACACCCCATAGTAAATTCTTTCATGATTATGTTCCAGGTAATTTTGGACATGTTTTATTGGGGGGTGATGAACCATGGAAAATTATAGGAATGGGTTAGTTATGGATTAAGTTAAATAATGGAAATGAATGGATGCTAAAATATGTAAGGAATATTCCTGCTATGAAAAGAAATCTGATATAAACAGGGCAATTGAGAGATAGCAGTTGTTTTTCTATGTTTGGAAAAATGTGGCAGAAGATCACTAAAGGAGCACTGGTAATAGAAAAAGGAGATAGGATAGGTATGTTGTATTTATGTCCTCATAATATTGATTATTATATCTCTGTAGCTTCCACAGAAACAGGTGCAGCATTTTGGCATCATAGGCTTGGCCACACGAGTGAGAAGGGGATGCAGATTCTCCACTCAAGGAAATTGCTTCTAGATCTGAAGCAGGTAAGTTTGGAATTCTATGAGAAATGTGTTTATGGAAAACATAAGAGAGTTAAATTTCTCAGGGTTGGGAAACAAAAGAAGAGTGAAAAGTTAGAGCTTGTGCATAAATATGTATGGGAACCGGCTCAAGTACAATCTCTTGGTGGCTCTCGTTATTATGTTATTTTTATTGATGTTGCAACTAGAAAAACTTGGGTTTATTGCATTAGACAGAAATCTGATGTGTTTTCTACTTTTAAGCAATGGAAAGCTTTGGTTGAGAATGAGATAGGAAAAAAGTTGAAATTTCTTGGTTTTGATAATGGAGGTGAATACTACAACGATTTTCATAGTTATTGTTCATACAATTGGATTCACAAAGAGAATAATGTACCTGAAACACCACAAGAAAATGGTGTGTCAGAAAGGATGAATAGAATGATCACATTAAGAAAGATGAAGTCAGTAAATGAAAAAAATCAATTGTAGTCAATAACACGCAGATTTGTTGTGAAAATAATCTAAGACATAACAGAAAATCTAGCACAATAGAAGTAACAGGAAGATAAGTTAAGAAGTATGAAGCCAGGGGGAGTCTAATATTCGAAAGTGGACTTCCTTTTCCATTGATTTCAAAGGGGGAGATACTACTAAATTCTAAGGAGGAGAAGCAAAAATTGTGCAAATGCAAGCAAAGGATTAAATGCTATGAACACAGGGGGAGCATGTTGCACACATAAGAAGAGCTCATATTTAGGAGGATCTCAGTTGTAGTTGGTGTTGACATCAATGAAAAAGGTGGAGACTGTTGAAATTTGGTATTGTCATTGATCTCAAACAATTTAAATGGATGTTGATGTCAAACAAGAAGCATGTTGATGAATGTCAAGAAGCATAAAGTCTTGAAAATTGTTAAACTTAGATGTTACAGTTGATGATGTTGAGTAAGAAGCCAATTTGAAGATATATATAAAAGTGTATGCAAGTTTCAACAACACACGATCCATTAGGAAATGGATCTCTATATACATGAAACTAGTTTGAAGAAATATATAGAAATAAGTGTGGAAGTTTTCGAAGTACACAAATACCACCAAGACATGGAACACATATGCATAGATACCACCAAGTTTTTGGAATCGAGTGCAAAAAATCCCACAAGGCTGAATTATCAAAAGATGTACTCCAATGAAAGTTAGAATGAGGTGGTTAGTTTTAGAAAGAAGTAAGGAAGTAGCAGTGTCATTGTCTCAAAGAAATCCCAACTTGTGGACATATATCTTGTGCAAAGAAGAGTATAAATAAGCAAAAGATGGAAATGTTGAAATAAGCTTGAAGATGAAGAAGATGTGATATTTTGATTTGGAAAGATTCAAATTCGAGGTTATCAATGGCTCATTGATCTAGAAGAATTTTATACATCAGGGAGCTTAATGCACAAAAAGCATGATGAAAAGCAGTAGGCAATGCGCAAATTATAGGGATAATTTGCATTAAGATGTGCAAAGAAGATATATAGTAGAACTTGCAGATTGCAGAATTTTCAAAGTTTAGATATTGCATATTACAAAAGACACAAATGATAGATCATAGAATTTACAAAGTGTTGATATTGTAGATTGAAGATTATTGAAGTGGAAAAGTGTTGATGTTGTACATTGCAGATCACAGAAGTGGAAAAGTGTTGATTTTGCATATTGCAGAAGACGTGAATCGTAGATCACATAATTTGCAAAGTGTTCATATTTTAGAAGTGGCAAAGTGTTGGTATTGCATATTGCAAAAGACACAAATCAGATATTGCAGAAGTTGAAAAATGTTGATATTAAGACGCAGATTGCAGATCGCAAAGTCGCAGTTTTGTTACAACATATTCTTTTTAGGGTGGCAGGAAGGGGCAATGGTAGGGACTTGAAGCTTCCTTCCAATTGGTGTTGGAGAATACAAAAAAGGGATTTGTAGATTCCTTCTAGTTTGTGTTGAAGAACAAGTAGAGGAGATTGCAATCTCCATTCAAGTTGGTTCTTGAACACTACAAGTTGGTGCTTGTGAAAAAGGATTAATATGCACTCAGGTCGGTGCCTCAAGAAAAAAAATTGGTGCTTGATAAAAATATTGATGTCCTTATAGGTTGGTGCATGTAATCAGCAAGTGGTAACTTGCATGTGGGATTGGTGTCTAAGTGAGTTGGTGCTCACATTTGGAGATTGGTGTCTTCTATGTGTGTGTGTGTGTGCGTGCGTGTGTGTGTGCATGTGTGTGTGTGTGTGTGTGTGTGTGTGTGTGTGTGTGTGTGCGTGTGTATATATATTGTTGGCATACTTTCAATTGACCCAGATTCAGATTCCTCATTCCTCAAAAAAACCCAAGATATCGGCCCGACAGAGCAGGACTCTGTCGGCAACACCTGCGATGCAAATGAAGTCTTACCCGAGATATATTATGGGGACTGCAAGAACCAGGTTTCTATAGTTATGTCAGGAATTTATTCCTTACATCAAGACCAATTCACTCAACCAAAATTGGAATTAAACCTTTGTTCTTATCTATTCATTCCTTATAACTATCTATTGATCCGTTGACATAAATAACAACATTAATCATGAAGCATTAACACAAATATAATTTCATTCACCATTTAAGTATGTGAGACACATTTATATAATATCATCAATATCAACTATGCATTCAACACAAAACACACATTGAGCACATAGAGATAAGATGAAACGTGGAAACTCATCCAGGAAAAAACACAAAGGTTCTCTTCATCTGGAATGAGAATTGGTTTGGCATCTTTGGTCTGCGCACTCAGCTTACAGACTCTTCTTTAGATCTTCTTTACAATTCATACATATTACTCTCATATCATCCTCTATGGTTTTATCCTATGTATTTCTTCTCTTATTCTCTAAATTGTCGATCTGCACGCAGCTTGGATCAAGACTATTCCTTTCTTTTACTAGATATCCTTGATCAACCTACACACATCCTGGGTTCGTGATTTTATACATTTTTACAAATATTGATCCAACCGTCAACTGACTCATAACTGTTAGTTGACAAATTGTCTTTCCATTTCAATATATTTAGTTAAATCTAACAATAGGCATTATCAGCCTAAAATACAATCAAGCTTTATTACGAAAAGCAAGCTTTTTGTCTAACTAATTCTTTCCAAAATTAGTCGAACTTTGCTTTATTCTTCTTCTGTCGCGGTTCTTTCTGTTGCACCTTCTGCTTGTCTTATGATTGGAATCTTCATATTTCTAAGCAAAATTCTGGAAGAATTTTGTTTAACTTTTCCTATGGCCAACAGGCCCCTAAGACTCACCTGTGGCTCATCCTGAGCCACATTAGTCTGAAACTTCTGTGATTGCAACCTTGATTTAAAAATCTTGGAATATTTTCACCACTTGCTATATTTCCTGTCACGCTTCTTTTTCCATTGATTTCAAATTTTCCAAAAGTTCAAAACTGTTGTGTTCTGAAGTTGTCATTTCTATCAACCCCAAGGATTGTCACACCTTTTCATGTATAGGCTGAATTATTCATGTTACCTTCTCTGCTTTAGTTTGAACTTATATGACATGTTCAGTTCTTTACTACTGATGGGTGTGTAGTTTAACGACCTGTTGTTGTATCTTATTCATGTCGACATCCTTGGCCATTTTCTCTATTATTGGCAACTTCTTTACTTCATTCTCCAGTTGGTTAACTTTTTCCTCGACAGTATGCATTTGGTTTGTTACTTGTTCTAATTCCTCATCATCGATCAAAGCTTCCCATGACTGAGAAACTTTTTTGACTTCCTTAGCACAAAGTGCCTCTACGTATTCTATCTTTGTCGCATCCCCAGTTGTGTTTTTCCTTATTTCTTCTAGTACCTTTGGAGGTGTACTAGGTTTCACTTGTAATTCCAACTCCGTGACCCTCTTGTGGAATTTCTATGCAACTTCTCCAAGTCAAAAAACTTTGGCTTCTAAAAACATCTTAAGCATGATTTCTTCATCTGTAAAACTACTGCAGGGCAATGTAACCATCGTATCCAATCGATTCCTATCATCCTACTACATATTTACTTTATGTTATGCTTCTTGGATTGTTTTATTCATCTTATTAAATATTTTGTGTGAGGATTTGACCTGATTAACAATAATGTTCCTTATTCTTCATCTCTACGACTGAAGCATTATGAATGGCATGCACTTCAAACATAGACAGCGCAGAAAAATCCACAGCAACATGTCCAAGGTCCTTTACCATTCCATTCAGTTCTAGTGTGCCTAAGCCGATTGCTTGACCCAGTATTTGAATCTTGATAGGCACAGTTGGTGTTGATGATCCCTCAAAAGTTCGCTCCTCAAATGGACCAGCATCATCCAGTGACACAGTTAAGTACGACGTTTGGTTGACTGCCACTCAAACTTATTTTACTGCTTTACAAAGTGTCTGTGGTAAATCTACAGTGTTGCTTGTCAACTCAGTTTGTCTTTAGACCATTTTTTGGAAGCTTTGATTGGAAACTTATACCATTGTTTTTGTAACAGAGTGTAATCATCATTGGTGAGGCTGAAAGGATGATCTGTCATCCTTTCTCTTCTTTTGACTCTTCTCATATTTCTCTGATTTCTTTCTCTTTTTTCCCAACGCTAGATCTATTGGGGTTGTGCTAGAATCATCAGGGTTGTGAGAGCTTCTTGGGGTTTCTCCAACTAGTGGATCCCTCCCTTGATCTCCATTCTTATTTGTTGATGGGTCATCCTATCGTGGCTCTTCTTCAGCAGAGAGTTGGTCCTTAGCAAGTGGTACCCTCCATTATCTTGGACAATCTTGAAAAATTGGCATCGATTTCAGCAATAGATAGTTGAAACAACGTGGCCAAACACTTTTTTTACGTATCTTGTCGAGGCTCCAAAAAAATATGACATGCCCTGACCAAAAATTGGAGAATGTTCTGAAATCGCTTAATGGTTTCCATCGTAAGTCTATCTTGCTTCTTAATATAATACCCCAATGCCTCTCCTTGTAAAAATAATTCGAAATTATTATCTCTTTTCCTCTTAAGTAGCTCCTTGTCGAACCAGAGATTCTGGTATCAAGCTCCTTAGCATGGGACTAGTACATATACCCATTGGTAGTTTGGTGGTTATGCCCATGTGACAAAATAAATCAAAATTAGTATCCAAGAATAATGAAATGGGATACATTTTTCCTATACCTCTTTGGCATCTGCTAGTATGTCATTTAGCAGGTATGTCGACCTGTTCAATTGGACCGCCATTACACATTGCTATGCCGCATAAATTGTCCCTACGGTGCATTGGTTCACTTGTATCTTATGCAACAACTTTCTAGATAAGAATTTTGTTTTCAACTGAACAACAATATGATTGATGGAGGCAATAGCAAATCCTCATGTGTCCCTTTTCAACTCATACTTCTCTTTCAACTTATTCGTCAATGTTGTGTCTTGGTCTTTCCCAACAAAAAATGGCATTGGATCGATGCCTACAAGGGGTATTTGGGTGATCAATGATGTCATCTCGACATCCACAGAATTATTTCAGTCAAGCCATAGACATCCATCATGGAAACATACTAGCAACTGCTTGACGAGCATTCACTTATGTTGTGCGGCCAAAATGTGACATGTACATTAGCAACAGCAGTCCAGACTTGTCCAATCCTCATGCCCATTCCATTGGAACTATGTGGATAGGGCCATCCTCTATCTCTCAGACAGTCATCATATATCTGTTCATTTCCAGTTATGGAAACTTGCGTAAGTCATGGTCGACAAAACCCACCTTCTGCAAGATTGGAATTATCTTTGTTGTTACCTGAAATCCTTCTGATATGGCAATTGTTATCAAGGAATACTTTGCATTTTTTCCAAGTCTAACCTTATGCGCATCAGTTGGTCTGGGTGAGACATAGTCTAGAAGCATGAATGCAAATCCTATTGATTCGTCCTCTAGTGGAGGCGTTGTTGCCTTATTGCTTGGACAAGATAGTTTCTTCCTTAAGGGGATGGGTGGGTCTGGTCATAAAATAACTAGTGGAATCATTGGTGACTATTCAGATTCTTCTGCAACTATGGGTGATGGTGGAATAAATGTTGCAATTTCTTCCATAATGGGTGTAGGTGAAGGAGTCTCAACACCTAATTCTTGAACCGTGCTCGTGCTGGAGATGGAAATGACCATACTCTGTAAAAAATGTCTTCGACTCTTACAGTTGCAGAAAACAATTCAATGATCTCAGTCAGATGCAAATAGAATGAATGAAACTTCGGAAAAAATATGATGTATGTATACCCATTCAATCAGTTATTCCTTCACACAATCCTGCAATAAATGGAAAGGTGGAAACTATTTCCGTCACATGGAACAATATTTCTAATTATTACAAGGAAATTGACAATCAAATCACCACTTTGCTTGTTACTTAAATGGTTGTTATTTTGAATTAATGATGGAAGTGACCAAAAAGCACACCACTAAAATCTCTTGTGTCCTCAAATTAACTATTATCCAGTTGGCTCTTGCGACCAAAATTCCTTGTACGACAACAATTATTTTTGGTGATAGGCCTAGAACCAGTGACGATAGTTCTTTACTTGTGATAGATAGACACTCTGTGACATTTTTCTTTGTTTGTGAACCATAGAGAGTCCGCAATATTTTTCTTGGTCTGGGCCCATGGAGATTCTACGACAATTTTCTTCATTTGCAACCCACAGAGAGTCTACAATAGTTTTGTTCATCTACGAAAGACAGAAAATATACAAAAAAACACTTGTAAACTTGAAACAAAAAACACTCAAATTTTTTTAGAAATAATGCTTATAAATAACACTCATAAATTTGTGTCTTTTTGTCTTTTTCTTTTCTCTTTTCTCTTTTCTCATTCCTCTTTTTTTTTCTTTTTTCTTTCTTTTTTTCTTTTTTTTCTTTTTTTCAAACTATTTTTTAACTTTCAATCGACGAAATTGTGACTATCCTGGTAAGGATTTAGCTGACTTCCATTTACCAATCCCTTGAAAGATGTTCCATCTAACATCTTCAATTTCACTTCTTCTCCTTCAGTGATCTGGATAACAATGTACGGTCCTAGCCAATGTTCTATAAGTTTTCAAGGATGCTTCAAAAACTTGATTTCGTACAGAAGAACAAAATATTTGACCCGAAATTGCTTGTTCTTGATATGTCTATCATGCCAAGATTTGTGTCCCACCTTCTCCACATTCTGATGATATCCTATGACAAAGTTGTCTTCTTCCAACTATACAAGTTGCAATAATATTTCTTCAACAACGTTAACATCATTCATTGCAATGATCACAGCTATTCTTAGACTATGTACAATATATTCCATTGGCATGAAAACCTCCTATCCATACACCATTCGAAATGGAGTTTGACCTGTCAGCTTTTCTCCAGGTGGTGCAATATGCCTATAATACTGTATAAATTATCATATCCCAATCATCTTTGTGTACAATACAACTAGCGTAGATCCAAATCCTAGGCTCTATCTAGTGCTGAGATGGATCAAATCTCTCGAGGTGCAAACCTCTTCTTAGGTATCCATTGATTTGATTCAAACCAAAAGACACGCCTTTTTATTTAAGTTCCACATATAATATTTTTATTATTAATATTTAATATTATTTATGGCCGACATATAATATTTTTTATTATTTTTTATTTTGTTAGGAACAAACATTGCATCATTTCCACACACATGGTTTTAAAACCATATGCAAGGCCCTCCTACAACCATGGGTTGTTTAGGAGGCCTTGCACATGGTCTTAAAACCATTTTCAAGATCCTCCTAAACCATGTACAATAAAACCATGGGTTATTTAGGAGGCCTTGCACATGGTTTAAAAACCATGTGCAAAGCCTCCTAAACCATGTACAATAAAACCATGGGTTGTTTAAAATGCCTTGCACATGGTTTTAAAACCATGTGCAAAGCCTCCTAAACCATGTACAATAAAACCATGGGTTGTTTAGAATGCCTTGCACATGGTTTTAAAACCATGTGCAAGGCCAACATTTTTTTGCGGATAATTCAATTTTGTGTTTTTTTCTTGACCCGCATATTTTTTTTACAGATAATTAAATTTTTACTTTTTTATTATTTTGTTAGGTAGGAAGATTACATCTCCCCCATTTTAGATTGTTTTTGTGGCCAACATTTATTTTGGCCTATTAGAAAATTTATTTTTTATTAATAAAAATAACGTTACGAAAGTGATATTATTTTTTATTTTGTGTTACAAAATCTCTCCCATAATATTCACTATCACTATTATTTTTTGCCGACATGTTACAAACGTGACAAATGTTATATCACGTTACAAGATCTCTCCCATAATATTCACTATCACTATTATTTTTTGCCAACATGTTACAAACGTTATTAATGTTACATCACGTTACAAGATCTCTCCCATAATATTCATTATCACTATTATTTTTTGCCAACATGTTACTAACGTTACATCACGTTACATCACATTGCAAGATCTCCCACATACTGGGTTGTAGAGCGCTTCTCGACGCAACAAATATTTGTCAACGCATTCTCGAGGATGTTATTGAAGGCCTCGACAGCACCCTTTGCTTATGGATGATACAACGTTGTCTTTTGATGTTGAATCTGAAATTCTTCAATTAATTTATTGATCAATAGATTTACAAACTGTATACCTTGATCACTAATCAAAATCTTCGAGCATGCAAATCTAGTCATGACATTATCAAACAAAAATCTGGCAGTGCTCACAGCAGTACAATCCTTGACTGGTCTTGCTTCATCCCATCTGGTCAGGTAATCTTTTGTAGTGATAATGTATCATGTGCATGTTCCTTTCCGTGGTAGATTAATAAATACAATAAAATAAACAAACCATTTGTCGAATTCCTATAAATTTATCTGAGGTACTAGGGAAATTTTATCTCGTCACAACGGATTTTCGGTTCTTTGGCATATGTCATAGCTGCGAGAATATTCGCAAGCATCTACATGCAAAGTAGGCCACCATAATCCTGCCCATAAAATCTTGTGCACATTAGTTTTTTTGACATAATGGCCTCCTGCGTTACCATCATGTGCCTCATTCAAGATCATTGGTCACTCATTTTCCAAAACACGACGACAAATAATTTCATTCAATTACATTTTGTATAATTGTCCAACAATCAGCTGGAAATCCACAACTCTAATGACTAATTGTTTCTTCTACATCATAATGAATCCGGTTAGTGCATATCCAGTACTCAATAATTGTATAATATCTCGTCATAGAACATAATAACCGCAAATAATTATGCATCGGGAAGGCTATCTTTGAGATTACCAGGTTCTTCTCCACTTTGTAGTCACAACCTATGGTCAGGTCCTGAATTTAGTCATCCATGTTTAACAATGATCTTGAAATTGAACTATTTGAAAAGGAGAAGCCATCGATAGATATTCTCCCCCAACACTGGCTTATTGACTGGGTATTTCAACTTTGAATGGTCTGTGAACATCTTGAAATGTCCACCCAAAAGATAGTGTCAAAATGTTTTAAGCATATACACCATATCTAAGCCTTCTCTTTCAATCGTGGTGTAATTCTTCTCTGTTGTTGATAATTTTACGCTAGAAAAGGAAACAGGATGATCAATAGAGCCTTACTCAGGTTGCACAAGTACAACCAGAGTGCAACAGACAATGCATCGACATCTACATGAAACTCTTTCTTCTAGTCTGGAAAAACTAGTATGGGAGGTGTAACCATCTTTTTCTTCAGGGGATCTAGGCTCTCTTGGCATTTTTCAATCCACTGAAAGTTGACATATTTATATAATATTTTTTCCATAGGAGCAGTCACCTCCTCCTCCTCCTCCTCCACCTCTCTCACTAGCAGAACCATTGAGTGGTCCACGACCGCCTCCTCATGATCCACATGTGTCACTAGCATAACCATCAACCGACAAGCCACCTCCTCCTCTTGATCCACATGTGTCACCAGCATCGCCATCAACTAATCCATCACCTCCTCTTCTTGATCCAAACATATCACCAGCATCATCTGTCACATGCCCCAACTTTGTAAAATAATGTTATCTTATTTTTATTTTATTCCCAGACATTATGTTAAATTTAATGCTAAGTGGAAACTAATGACTCAGCAGAGTCAAGGATGTGGAATGTAATTCTGAATATTTAATTTTAAATAAATAAAAGTGGGGACAACAGCTTGGGAGAGCTGTTAAAAAGAGTGTTACTAGTCAAGTTGGTGGAAGGAACTAGGTGGAGAGCAAAAAGACAAGTGGCAGCATCCTCAAACACTTCCTATGTTGCAGGTGGAAACTTCCCTACATTTGGGGTCATGATCCCCCAAGAAAGTGGGATCAGAGTAGGTGGCTCAATTAATGACAACTAACCCAAAAAGACCTAGGCAATCTTATTAAAAGTGCCCAATGTAGAGAGCTGAGGCTACTCATTCCAGAAGAAGAATCATTCAGGTGAATGCACTTCACGAAACTTATTGGGAAAGGGAAATTGGAAGGAAGGTGTTTGAGGGGTAAACTGCACGAAGTTGAT
The DNA here is from genome assembly GCA_001517045.1 of Pseudotsuga menziesii. Classification (NCBI taxonomy): domain Eukaryota; kingdom Viridiplantae; phylum Streptophyta; class Pinopsida; order Pinales; family Pinaceae; genus Pseudotsuga; species Pseudotsuga menziesii. The sequence continues at coordinate 101,637 of LPNX011103656.1, forward strand.
CTAGTACAGCTTTGCATCTTAAATATCTTACTGCAGTATGCAGAGTTGGTATTGAGTCTCAAGGCTGGTACTTTGTTGATTGCTCCACCTAGTTCCATCCAAGGAGACCAGAACAGGCTCAGGGGTACTGAGAAGTCGTTGTTTGAGCACTCTCCGGGAGTTGGTAGGGAGGAACGGCCTCCCATTGATGTTGTCGTCAAGCTTTAAAGACAGGTTCCATTATCTTTTAATTTCTGTGTTATAGTTTATCTCTGTGTATGAGCAATTAATGAATGATGTTGTGTTATGTTGTGTTGAAATCTCTTAGTTATTCTAGACTGAATTTGTACTGTGATGAAAGATAAATCCTACCTGTGTTTTTCCCCATCTCGAGTAATCCAGATCATACTCTAGCACAGGTATTTTGTTTAAGAAAATGAAGTATGATAGGAATATGAATGAATCGAATATTTATGTTTTCATAGTAATGAAATGTTACTTCTCAGTAGATAGTTGTTTTCTAGAAAGTTTATTAATTTGTTTTGTATACATGTTATCAGAAATAGACTGTGTAAATAGCATGTTAGTACAGAACAATACTCATATTATTGATTGACATTAGTAGGTTTAACTTTATAAATTATTTTCTACACAGTTTCTATTTCCATAAACTGTACTTTTACATTGAAAATAGAAGAATTAGTTTTATCAGTTGAAAGTTAATAGTTTATGTTAAGAAAAGATATAAAAATAATATTGATAGCTTATCTTCTTCTTTTAGTGACAACTAATCTTCCTGCATCTATCTGAACTATAGTTAATAATATGACAAAGGTTACAGTATTCCTTTCTTAGTTTTAATAGCTAAAGGACAGTAGTAACTTAGGGTTTTAAGTTAATATTATAAACTATTCTTATACTTTTGCAGACAGTGTAATTATAAAGAATATTGATAGGTAAGAAGGTTCTTTTATTTGTGTTCTCTAAGTAAGTCTACAGATACAATTGAATTAACTAACACAAATATTACAAACTGCTTACAGTCGTAATCACTATACAAATAAGAACCAACAGAATATATATTATATATTCTACTTAAGAATATATATTATACTTAAATAATAGTATTATAAATATAAATAATATTATTATTATCCTTAAACAGTGACATTTATAGATTAATAATTTATAAAAACAAATTGAAGAAAAATTGTACAACAGTAATAAAAATTACAAGATAATAACATGGGAATCAATATCCTATTTATGTTACAAGGGAGTAAACCCTAGCTCATGTTTTGAGCATAAATTATAAATATTTTTAGTACTGTAGTAACCTAGGTTATACTCAGGTTAATTCTTTTAAAACTACTGACTAAAATTGTTATGTAACAAAGATAAACTACATTATTGATTAACATGTGTAAATGCATTTACAAAAGAAACAGAGTCTATTAATAACAGTATACATCTAAATGTCGGGGTTCAAACCTTTAAAAACTATTACATTACAAGTACAGACATAATAACCAAATTTGTATCAATTATGTAATCATCATTAAATAGTCAAATAATCCACTCACAGTCCTTTAAGGATAGATAGATTAAAATAGAGAAACAATGTAATTATTATCATAAGAGTAATATAAACCAAACAAGGGTTTTACAGGTCAAACCCTAACCTATGACTTCCATCAAATAAACAAGATTTGCATCACAGCTGTAAGTATCAGCCTTCAAATTTTAATATATAAAACCCTTATAAAATACTCAACTGAGTTTAAACTTCATTAATATTCAGGAAGGGTAAAAACCCTAAATTAAACAGAGTATAGCATAAGCTCCTAATAACCAAAACAAGTTGCAGCGAAACTACCTTTACAAAATTTACAACCTAAACCGACTGCAAAGCCAAGCTTCGACAAGTACTCTACACATTACAAATTGCATCCACCCTATCAAGGGTTTGAATTTAAATATTCTTCCAAACAACCTGTAAAACAGTAAAAAAGCATAACATAACTCGTGACAAGACGAGAAAGGGTTTTCAAACCCTAGGCGAGTCCAACGACCACCCTAACTTTAAATAAGGGAGAACCCATCTTCCAGACCACAGGGCTTACCCGAGTTTGAGCCACGAGCCATGGTTGTTGCAAGGGATGTCTTCTTATCCCTTATACAAGCGTAAACCCCTGTCAGTAAATTATCTTATGTATTAAATCTTGAAAGTATTCTATATAAACTTATAGTAAATGAAAGAAAGTTTCATTTTGAAATTACCTGTCACTGGGAGTATGGCAAACCGCTTCACAAGCACTGTCACCTGTATACTGTGCAGTGGGGAACCCAAAAACCCTCAAAACCTCATACAGTAGCGAGCTACAAAGAGCCGGGAAGGAAAATTGAAGGAATCACCAAGCTACACAGGCTTTGGAAGAAGGTTTCACAAGTAGCGAGACGAAGGTAGCAGGAAGGATAACTCCACATTTGGCAGAGAAAGAACCAGCAATCAAAACCACTCACTAGAGAATGGAGGCAGATCGGAGTCAAGGTACAAGGCAACGGTAACCAGGAGAATGACTGCCACCATGGGAGACAACCCAAGCAACCCTAGAGCCAGCGTAAACTGCAGGACAAGAATGCGTTGGGTTAGGTTTCCAGTATATTATATATTTTCTAGACGTGGACAGAATTAAACCACGTAGCCACAAATTTATCCATGCAGCGAGGGTCATGTCCTATAGTTCCTGTATGGAGGATTTTTATCATTTATTTGTTCATTTCAGCGTGGGTTAAACCATAATGACAACCCAATAATTCGTAATCAATTCACTAATCAATAGCACCATGTATTATATTAACCTAATCACCAGTTTATCATCATGGAGGGATTACGTTGACCAAGCATTGTGTCACTTATAAATCATAAATATAAGCCCTATGGGGATTAAGCATAAAACCTTGCTACCAACGACATAATGTTGTCATATAATAAACTTTACCATAACGTTATATTTGGTGGCACGAGTATACTCTAAACATTGTTTTGAGAAGAATGAAATCATGTGATATATGTTTTGTTTATAGAATAGGTTAAATTTTAAGTCTTTAGTATAGTTATAAAAAGAGTGCATGTTAGCTATGGCATGACTATAGTGTCTCTAGTAGCAGGTTAAACTATAGCTTAACCATAGTAAACTCTTTTGACTTAGGAATATTACAAGTCTAAAACTTATAGATAGCATCTTGTAATAATGCAAAATAAGTTAAAGGATAGATGTAAGTACGTTATAATAACAAACTTTTGGTAGATTGAATGTTCATCGAACAAATCAATTATTCTTATCTATGAAAGGTAATTGAACTGATAACTCAAATAGCATCGAAACTGTGAAGTGGTACAAAGCTGAAGATAAGAATATTATCACAAAATTCTGTCACATAGTTTATGCGACATTACCTTGATAATACTTAGGAGTATACTCAACTTGGCTTTATGCTCATGCAAAATGTCTAGGGGACAGTAAGATAATTACAGAGGTAAAACTGATAATTGGAATAGGAATGATCCTATTAAATTCAAAAGTTAATAAAACATAGAGTTAGACTTGGGAATAAAGTAGTGGTAACCATAAGTTCTTGTAGAAGGGTATGATGGTCATAGTTTCTACACTCAAAGGTTTTTACTGTTCATAAGATAATAGGCTGTAAGTATCTTATAGAAATAATTTAAGGGACAATAAATATACAGGCAAGACAAGATACTATTGCAAAAATATTGTTAAAAAAACAATGTTTATAAGTATTACAAATTACTTAGACTAAAGTAGAAATACTTGTAACTGAGATTCTAGTGTTAGAGTCGCAAATATGTTGTACTATCGTTACTTATTTCCAAGCTTGTTTACTTGAACAACTGATGAAAATAAAATGATTTTACCTTACAGGAGCTATCTAGTGTTTAGCAGCTTATTGTTCTAAGCTTTTTAATTTGCAAACAAAATACTGCTGACACTAAAAGATCTTTTAAAAATATACTCGATCAATCATACCTGTAAAAACCTGTAAGAAACAGTATTCATCTGCGTTAGCATGAATGCTAAGTAAGCCCCGGATTCAAAAGTAGATTCCACCTACTGACATAAAAGAACTAATCAGTAAACTGAAGCAAATAGCACACAAAAAGATTTTAATCTTGCTACAAAAAATAAACTGTTAAGTTATTTTAGAATTTAGTGAAACCAATTACATAACTGTTTCTTTATGCCAATTGTTAGCTGTTAGTAAAACCACAGGTTATAGCATTTATTGTTAACTCAAAAATTTTAATTTTTTGTGAAAATTTGGGGTTATGACATGTGTTATCAAAGCACAAGGTTCAAACACTAGGCCTTGATGCAGCCCAACTAACTTTCATAAAACAGTAAATTAAATTATTATGCTAACGTATTTTATTTTTAAATGTTATTCAACAGAGAATTGTCTTTTTCTAAAGTTTAACAAGCAAATATGGAAAGGCTGGGAGAGTATGCACAGGAGGAGTCTCCAGCTACAGAAACAAGAAATTTACCCAGAGATCCTATACCAGAGGATGTAACTACAAATTCCTCAGAGCTGTTACAGACTGTAAAGGATTTGAAAACTGAAATGGAGTCTGTAAAGAAAGAGAATGAAAGGATTCTGAGGGCTCAAGAAGAGTTGAATCAGATCCTAATGGAAAATTTTCAAACTGAAGGAAGGGGTAGAAGGTCAGAATCTGAAGATGCTAGTCATCCAAGAAAATCTAAAAATATGAAGCATACAGAAACTAAAAGTAGTTCGTCGTCAGAAGTGTTTGGTGAACAACAAAGTTACCATACTACTAGTGACAGTAGTGATGATGATCTGTACGTCAAGAAGAGGAAATACAAACCTTGTGAGGAAATCTCAGGGGAATTCAAAAAGATAAAACCACCAACCTTTAATGGAGAGACTAAGAAAGGGGAGGAAGCTGAGTCTTGGTTGTCTGGGATGAAGAAGTACTTCCAAATATATAATTATTCTAACCAGTTAAAGGCTAGGATGGCTATATATAACCTCTTAGGAAAGGCTGATATTTGGTGGCAGGACTTGAAGAGAGTTAAGGGTATAAAAGAGAAAGAAGTTAATTGGAGTACCTTTAAGCGGTATTTTAAAAGCAAATTCATGTCTGAGCAGTATTACGAGGAAAGAGCTAAGGATTGTTATGAACTAAAGTTAGGTTCAATGACAATGAAGGATCTGAACAGCAAATTCTTAAGTTTACTTAGGTATGTACCCTACCTAGTAGATGAGAAACCAAAAGTACAGCGATTCCTTAGCTGTCTACCGTATCGTATTAAATATAGAATTGAATATGATAACCCAAAGACCTTGGAGGAAGCTATGAGGAAGGATAACTTTTTTTTTTAGCAGAATCGAAAGAAAGAAAGCTTGACCAACTGGAAGGCTATGAAAAATAATAATTAGTCCGAAATTTAAGAAGAAGGATTTTGTGCCTAACAGGAATTTCAAGAATAATAAGGAAAAAAACTATTCTAACAACAAGAATTTCCAAAGAAATAGGAATAGTACACCCAACAATCAGAACAATTTTAAGGGTAAAGAAACTGCAAATAATCATGGAAATTTTACCAAGAGTTTTGAGCGTAAAGAGCCTGTCAAGTGCTGGGAATGTAATGGCCCGCACTATGCTTTAGTCTGTCCAAACCGGAAGAATATTGTTAGCAACATTCATACCGTACATGAGGAGATGATCGTTGGGGAACTAGCAAGGAGCATGCCCCGAATTAACGCAGCCTTGGAGAATCGACAAGGCGATTATCAGACTTCCATGGTGGAAGTAGAAGGTGGAATCGGACTGTATCCTTTGGAGGAGGAAAATTACACTTTGGAACCGCACCATTGGACAAGTGAAGGTGCAATGGAAGCACCTTAGTCCTGAAGAATCCACCTGGGAATTGGAAAGTAAGATGCGAGATGCATATCCAATTTTGTTCTAGGGGACTTCAAAGGATGAAGAATAAATAACATCAAGGACGATGTTATATTCTAAGGGGGTGTGTATGTCACATGCCCCAATTTTGTAAAATAATGTTATCTTATTTTGATTTTATCCCCAGACATTATGTTAAATTTAATGCTATGTGGAAACTGATGACTCACCAGAGTCAAGGATGTGGAATGTAATTCTGAATATTTAAATTTAAATAAATAAAAGTGGAGACAACAGCTTGGGAGAGCTGTTAAAAAGAGTGTTACTGGTCAAGTTGGTGGAAGGAACTAGGTGGAGAGAAAAAAGACAAGTGGCAGCATCCTCAAACACTTCCTATGTTGTAGGTGGCAACTTCCCTACATTTGGGATCATGATCCCCCAAGAAAGTGGGATCAGAGCAGGTGGCTCAATTAATGACAACTAACCCAAAAGGACCTAGGCAATCTTATTAAAAGTGCCCAATGTAGAAAGCTAAGGCTTCTCATTCCAGAAGAAGAATCATTCAGGTGAATGCACTTCAAGGAATTCATTGGGAAAGGGAAATTGGAAGGAAGGTGTTTGAGGGGTAAACTGCAGGAAGTTGATCTAGTACAGCTTTGCAACTGAAAGATCTTATTGCAGTATGCAAAGTTGGTATTGAGTCTCAGGACTGGTACTTTGTTGATTCCTCCACCTAGTTCTAGCCAAGGAGACTAGAACAGGCTCAGGGGTCCTGAGAAGTCATTGTTTGAGCGCTCTCTAGGAGTTGGTAGGGAGGAACGACCTCCCATTGTTGTTGTTGTCCAGCTTTAAAGACAAGTTCCATTATCTTTTAATTTATGCGTTATAGTTTATCTTTGTGTATGAGCAATTAATGAATGATGCTATGTTATGTTGTGTTGAAATATCTTAGTTATTCTAGACTGAATTTGTACTGTGATGAAAGATAAATCCTACCTGTGTTTTTCCCCATCTGGAGTAATCCAGATCGTACTCTAGCACAGGTAGTTTGTTTAAGTAAATGAAGTATGATAGGAATATGAATGAATCGAATATTTATGTTTTCAGAGTAATGAAATGTTACTTCTCAGTAGATAGTTGTTTTCTATAAAGTTTATTAATTTGTTTTGTATACATGTTATCAGAAATAGACTGTGTAAATAGCATGTTAGTACAGAACAATACTCATATTACTGATTGACATTAGTAGGTTTAACTTTATAAATTATTTTCTACATAGTTTCTATTTACATAAACTATACTTTTACATTGAAAATAGAAGAACTAGTTTTATCAGTTGAAAGTCAATAGTTTATGTTAAGAAAAGATATATAAATAATACTGATAGCTTATCTTCTTCTTTTAGTGACAACTAATCTTCCTGCATCTATCTGAACTATAGTTAATAATATGATAAAGGTTACAGTATTCCTTTCTTAGTTTTAATAGCTAAAGGACAGTAGTAACTTAGGGTTTTAAGTTAATATTATAAACTATTCTTATACTTTTGCAGACAATGTAATTATAAAGAATACTAATAGGTAAGAAGGTTCTTTTATTTGTGTTCTCTAAGTAAGTCTACAGATACAATTGAATTAACTAACGCAAATATTACAGATTGCTTTCAGTCGTAATCACTATACAAATAAGAACCAACATAAACTTAAGAATATATATTATACTTAAATAATAGTATTATAAATATAAATAATATTATTATTATCCTTAAACAGTGACATTTATGAATTAATAATTTATAAAAACAAATTGAAGAAAAACTGTACAATAGTAATAAAAATTACATGATAATAACATAGGAATTAATATCCTATTTAACTTAAAAGGGAGTAAACCCTAGCTCATGTTCTGAGCAAAAATTATAAATATTTTTAGTACTATAGTAACCTAGGTTATACTCAGGTTAATTCTTTTAAAACTACTAACTAAAATTGTTATGTAACAAAGATAAACTACATTATTGATTAACAAGTGTAAATGCATTTACAAAAGAAACAGAGTCTATTAATAACAGTATACATCTAAATGTCGGGGTTCAAACCTTTAAAAACTATTACATTACAAGTACAGACATAATAACCAAATTCGTATCAATTATGTAATCATCATTAAATAGTCAAATAATCCACTCACAGTCCTTTAAGGACAGATAGATTAAAATAGAGAAACAATGTAATTATTATCATAAGAGTAATATAAACCAAACAAGGGTTTTACAGGTCAAACCCTAACCTGTGACTTCCATCAAATAAACAAGATTTACATCACGGCTGTAAGTGTAGGCCTTCAAAATTTAATATATAAAACCTTATAAAATACTCAATTGAGTTTAAACTTCATTAATATTCAAGAAGGGTAAAAACCCTAAATTATACAGAGTATAGCATAAGCTCCTAATAACCAAAACAAGTTGTAGTGAAACTACCTTTACAAAATTTACAACCTAAAGCGACTGCGAAGCCAAGCTTCGACAAGTACTCTACACATTACAAATTGCATCCACCCTATCAAGGGTTTGAATTTAAATATTCTTCCAAACAACCTGTAAAACAGTAAAAAGCATAACATAACTCGTGACAAGATGACAAAGGGTTTTCAAACCCTGGGCGAGTCCAACAACCACCCTAACTTTAAATAAGGGAGAACCCATATTCCAGACCATGGGGCTTACCCGAGTTTGAGCCACGAGCCACGACCATTGCAAGGGTTGTATTCTTATCCCTTGTACAAGATTTACTTCAATGAGCACCTACAGCAAGCGTAAACCCCTGTCAGTAAATTATCTTATGTATTAAAGCTTGATAGTATTCTATATAAACTTGTAGTAAATGAAAGAAAGTTTCATTTTGAAATTACCTATCACTAGGAGTATGGCGAACAGCTTCACAAGCACTGGCACCTATAGACGGGGTATAGTGGGGAACCCAACAACCCTAAAAATCTCATACAGTAGTGAGCTGCGAAGAGCCGAGAAGGAAAACTGAAGCAATCACCAGGCTACACGGGCTTTGGAAGAAGGTTTCACACGCAGCGAGACGAAGGTAGCAGGAAGGATAACTCCACGTTTGGCAGAGAATGAACCAGCAATCAAAACCACTCACTAGATAATGGAGGCAGCACGGAGTCAAGGTACAAGGCAACGGTAACTAGGAGAACGACGACCACCATGGGAGACAAGCCAAGCAACCCTAGAGCCAGCGTAAACTGCGGGACAAGAATGTTGGGTTAGGTTTCCAATATATTATATATTTTCCAGACGTGGATAGAGTTCAACCACGTAGCCACAAATTTATCCATGCAGCAAGGGTCGTGTCCTATAGTTCCTACATGGAGGCTTTTTATCAATTATTTGTTCATTGCAACGTGGGTTAAACCATAATGACAACCCAATAATTCGTAATCAATTCACTAATCAATAGCACCGTGTATTATATTAACCTAATCACCAGTTTATCATCGTGAAGGGATTACGTTGACCAAGCATTGTGTCACATATAAATCATAAATATAAGCCCGATGGGGATTAAGCATAAACCCTTGCTACCAACGACATAATGTTTTCATATAATAAACTTTACCATAACGTTATATTTGTTGGCACGACTATACTCTAAACATTGTTTTGAGAAGAATGAAATCATGTGATATATGTTTTGTTTATAGAATAGGTTAAATTTTAAGTCTTTAGTATAGTTATAAAAAGAGTGCATGTTAGTTATGGCATGACTATAGTGTCTCTAGTAGCAAGTTAAACTATAGCTTAAGCATAGTAAACTCTTTTGTCTTAGGAATATTACAAGTCTAAAACTTACAGATAGCAACTTGTAATAATGCAAAAGAAGTTAAAGGCTAAATGTAAGTACGTTATAATAACAAACTTTTGGTAGATTGAATGTTCATCGAACAAATCAATTATGCTTATCTACGAAAGGTAATTGAACTAATAACTCAAATAGCATCGAAACTGTGAAGTAGTACAAAGCTGAAGATAAGAATATTATCACAAAATTTTGTCACATAGTTTATGCGACATTACCTTGATAATACTTGGGAGTATACTCAACTTGGCTTTATGCTCATGCAAAATGTCTAGGGGACAGTAAGATAATTACAGAGGTAAAACTGATAATTGGAATAGGAACGATCCTATTAAATTCCAAAGTTAATAGAACACAGAGTTAGACTTGGGAATAAGGTAGTGGTAACCATAAGTTCTTGTAGAAGGGTATGATGGTCATAGTTTCTACACTCAAAGGTTTTTACTATTCATAAGATAATAGGCTGTAAGTATCTTATAGAAATAATTTAAAGGACAATAAATATACAGGCAAGACAAGATACTATTGCAAAAATATTGTAAAAAAAAAATGTTTATAAGTATTAAAAATTACTTACACTAAAGTAGAAATACTTGTAACTGAGATTCTAGTGTTAGAGTTGCAAATATGTCGTACTGTCGTTACTTATTTCCAAGCTTGTTTACTTGAACAACTGATGAAAATCAAATGATTTTACCTTACAGGAGTTGTCTAGTGTTTAGCAGCTTATTGTTCTAAGCTTTTTAATTTGCAAACAAAATACTGCTGACACTAAAAGATCTTTTAAAAATATACTCGATCGATTATACCTGTAAAAACCTGTAAGAAACAGTATTCATCTGCGTTAGCACAAATGCTAAGTAAGCCTCGGATTCAAAAGTAGATTCCACCTACTGACATAAAAGAACTAATCAGTAAACTAAAGCAAATAGCACACAAAAAGATTTTAATCTTGCTATGAAAAATAAACTGTTAAGTTATTTTAGAACTTAGTGAAACCAATTACATAACTGTTTCTTTATGCCAACTGTTAGCTGTTAGTAAAACCGCAGGTTATAGCATTTATTGTTAACTCAAAAATTTTAAATTTTTGTGAAAATTTTCGGTTATGACATCATCGTCGGCCGATCCACCACCTCCTCCTCTTCCTGATAAAGAGATGTTATAATTGGCATAGCAAGATATGCCTAGTTAAGAGTATTGGTACTTGGCATGTATATTTGATGTTGTATATTTCACTTGAGATGTATATGTATGACATATTTATTGATTTTGTTGAGATGTATATTTGAGATGTGCGTTGATATGTATATTATGTTTTTTTTCATATCATATTGATATTATTGTTGTTTGATTTATAAAATGTATGTTTATTGATTTCAATGAGATGTATATCTGAAATGGATATTGATATATGTATGACATGTTTATTGATTTTGATGAGACGTATATTTTAGATGTATATTGATATGTATATAATTGATGTTGTTGTTTGAGTTGTTTAAATTTCATTTTATAAAATCGTTTTGTTTTGGTTGTTATTGCAAAAAGTTAAAACCATTGGTCCAACATAACGTTTAACTTTTCTTCAAAGTTAATTATTTGTTGATACAATATGTCTGACAAAATACAATGTGTTAATTAAACCTGTTTACAAACAATATTAAATCATAAAACAATCATAAATCATATTAATTGATAAATTGTTAAAATCAATTTAATTATTAAATATTTTTGTTAAATCCTATATATATTACAATTAAACTAAAGTGACCAAACGGTAATAATTCATATTAATAATATTCCAAATAGTAATGACATCATTAAAAAAACATTTCATTAATTTTTAAATTAATTTTCTAATTAAACAATGTCAAATCATAACAACAATCCCAAATAATATTTTATTTATTCCTTAAATCAATTTGTTTTATTAAAAATGTTTGTTAACTCATGAAAATGATTATATAATTTTATATTAAATAAATTAAAGAATATATATATATATATATATTCAATGAAAGTGACCTATACGATAATATTTCATATTATTAATATTGTAAATAGTGATCTTAACATCTTGCTTATTAAAAGACTAAATCAATTATTAAAAAAAAATATTAACTTTTTAAATTAATTATTTGATTATACAAAGTTAAATCACTAAAACAATCCTTAAACATATTTTATTAACTCTTAGATTCAATTTATTTTATTAAATCATAAAAATAATAATATATTTTTATATTAAATATAAAAGAAGAAAAAACAAATAACTTCAATTAAAATGACATAATAATACATATTAATAATATTGCAAATAAACTTTTAATTTTTAATGTAATCTTTTTTTAAATTAGTTTAAAATGTATCTTTATTATTGTGTTATATTAATACATAATTAACTTTGTGATATTTCAATTATTAATTAGTAATTTAAAAGTTAATATAAACATATTAAAGTAATAGGTCAATTGATGATGATGATGATGATTAACATCCACCAAGACCAACTTTGGCCTATCCAACCTTTAAATAAAATAAAGGAATTACTTGGGTTGCTGTAAAATTTTATTTCTATGCTCAAAAAGCCTAGAAAGATGTGTTCCTTAGTTGTTATAGCTTTTACATGTTAGAAAGTTAGGGAGGCTTGTATTGTAGCCAAGATTATGAAATTGCTATCTAGTGTGGGTGTGCGTAATGCACTCTAAGAGAAAGTGGCTTTCATCTTCAATGATCTTAGTCTTACAGAGATGCCATATCCTTTCCACCCACAATGTTTTAGAAATTATCTAGTGTCATGTTTCACTATGAAGCTCATGAAAGTCCGTTCTTATCTTGGATATATTAATTTTCTTATTCAAACTAGTTAAAAAATAGAGATACTTTTGATCTTCCGGATTATGGTTAATGACTTCCTCAAAATATCTTAATTTTCTTTAACCTCTATTTTTTTTCAATCCCCACATTTTATTTTTAAGCTTAGAAAAAATGAAGAAAAAACATAATTAACCAATTAAAAATGTTGAAATAAAACATTTACATAATCATTGATGTGATAGCATGAGAATTTAAGGTTTAATATTTTTAATCGTAATTTTTTAAAATATTTTTGCCTTTAAAATAAATCTTTTCTACTATATTATATGAATACATCATCAACTTTATGATATCCAAATGATTGTTTAGTAATTCAAAAGTTGACATAAACATATGTTAATATAATACAACATAAATTTGCTATAATAAATAATAAATATGACAATAATTAAATATATCAAAACCACATTATATGTTGCAAGTTCTATCTAACATATTTTCAATATGATGGTTGTAAATGGTTATTAACTTTTCATATCCAACAATATAAAATGAAGGAAAAAACATAATTGGTCAATTGTAAATACCAATAATAAAATGACACATTCACAATATAATTAATATAGAAATACAACATTTACATATCATTATGTGTTGCCATCAGCCCGGTTATCTTCCTCTTTTGGTGTCGGTTATGGAGCTTGGTCTTCTTGATTTAGAGATGTTATTGTTCAGTTATGTTTGTACCCCATTTTTACCGTACACTCATCCCAGTTGGGGGGTGCGAGGGAGAAGCCCCCGAAAGAAATGTTTGGGATGTTTGTTGGCCAATAGTTTGCAGATCCATGGTATTGGGTGACCCGTAGTATTTTCCCATGGTAACCCCCCTATAAAAGGAAAGCATTGTAATACAACTATGTATTGTATTGTAGCATTGTAAAACAATCTGTGATTGTGTGAGAGAGACTGTGAGAGAGAGAAGAGGAAGTGCAGTGGGGTTGCTACAGGTTGTATCCCTTCATTTTGCTAGATGGTATAATAATAAAGGACTGGCAATTTATGTGTGGACATAGCCCATAATGGGTTAACCATGTTATAGATGTGTCTCTCTTGAAATGTGTTCAATGTTTGCATCTTGTTTAATTGTTTAATTGTTATTTCTCTACGATCCTGTATTTCTAACAATTGGTGTCATAGCAGAGCCAAAAGCTCTATTTGGCTAGTAAACTCATAGGAAATAAGGGTTCATGGTTCGAGTGGGAGCAATGGCAAAAGAAGGAAAGTTTAGGGTCGAGAAATTTAATGGCCAAAACTACTAGTTATGGAAGATGCAAATGGAGGACTATATGTACCAGAAGGATCTATACCTACCATTGGGTGAAAGACAAAACAACTGGTGACTATGAAGGTTGAAGAATGGGAGGTTCTTGACAGAAAGGGACTGGGAACAATATGGTTGTGTATGGCTTTGTTGGTGGCTTTCAATATCTCAGAAGAAAAGACAACAGAGGGTGTGATGAGAGCATTGGCTAAGCTCTATGAAAAACCCTCGGCTTCCAACAAGGTATTTTTAATGAATCATTTATGTAATATGAAAATGTCAAAAGGTGGATTTGTTGTTGACCATTTAAATGAATTTAATACGCTTACTAGTCAACTAAGTTCTGTAAAATGAACTTTTATGATGAGATTAGGGCTCTTCTAATCTTGTTCTCATTACCAGAAAGTTGGAATAGCTTGGTCATTGTTGTAAGTAACTATGTCCCTAGTTCAAACACTGTTAAATTTGATGATGTTGTTTGTGTTATTCTTAGCGAGGAAATGCGAAGAAAAAGCATAGGTGAGACATCAAGTAATGCGTTGACCATGGAGAGCAAGGAAAGACAAAAGGAGACAGGAAGGAGGCTAGGTAATTGCAACAAGTCTAGAATGGGCATATCCAAGTCCATATTTGGAAATATAAGCGTTGGAACTATGGTAAGAGAGGACATATGAAGAAAGACTGTAGAGATCCAAAGAAGAAAGGAGACATGCAGCAAGAGACTACTCAGGAAGAAAATGTAGCAGGTGATGTGTTACAATATGCTTTGCTTATTGCATTAGATAATACTAGTGATTAATGGGTAGTAGATTTATGGGCTTCATGTCATGCTACACTCCATAGGAAATTCTTTCATGATTATGTTCTAGGTGATTTTGGACATGTTTTATTGGGGGATGATGAACCATGCAAAATTGTTTGAATGGGTAAGGTACGGATTAAGTTAAATAATGGAAATCAATGGCTACTAAAGATGTAAGGAACATTCCTGCTATGAAAATAAATATAATCTCAACAAGGAAGTTGAGAGATAGAATTTGTTTGTCTACGTTTGGAAAAGTGTGGTGGAAGATCACTAAAGGAGCACTGGTAATAGACAAAGGAGATGGGATAGGTACGTTGTGTTTATGTCCTCATAGTACTAATTATTCTATCTCTGTAGCTTCCACAAAAACAGGTGCAACGTTGTGGCATCATAGGCTTGGCCACGTGAGTGATAAGGGGATGCAGATTCTCCACTCAAGGAAATTGCTTCCATATCTCAAGCAGGTAAGTTTGGAATTCTGTGAGAATTGTGTTTATGGAAAAAGAAGAGAGTTAGATTTCTCAGGGTTGGGAAATAAAACAAGAGTGAAAAGTTAGAGCTTGTGCATATATATGTATGGGAACTGGGTCAAGTACAATCTCTTGGTGGCTCTCGTTATTATGTTATTTTTATTGATGATGCAATTAGAAAAACTTGGGTTTATTGCATTAGACAGAAATTTATGTGTTTGCTAATTTTAAGAAGTGGAAATATTTGGTTGAGAATGAGACAGGAAAATACTTGAAATGTCTTGGTTATGATAATAGAGGTTAATACTGCAACAAGGAGGTTCATAGTTATTGTTCATACAATGGGATTCACAGAGAGAATATTGTACCTAGAACACCACAAGAAAATGGTGTGTCGAAAAGGATGAACAGAACGATCAAAGAGTGTGCAAGGTGTATGTGATTGCATGCAGGGTTTCCCTTACAGTTTTGGGATGATATTGTAGATATTGTTGTTTATTTAATAAACAAAGGGCCTTCAAGCGCTTTCAATGGTGGGATTCCATAGGATTCATGGACGGGTAAAAAGGTAAACTATTCATTTCTCATAAATTTTGGTTGTGAAGCGATCTGACATGCATAATTCATTTTCTAAATCTAGTAATATAAATATATAAACAATATCATATGACATTTCAAATACTTATATTTGTTTGTTTGTTTGGTGGGCTCCCTCTTGATCATTTTCTTCTTGTAGGAACTACTGAAGTCTTTGACAATGTTGTCTACTTCATCATCTGATTTTGAGGACCTGTGTCTTTTTTCTCATGCTAAGCAAATCTTCTATACCATATACCACATGGAACTATGTATTGGTTCTGAATATGAGTATCCCTTCTTGATTCACAATTGCATCCTTTCTTATCCAAATACTGAGATGGATAAGAGGTTCCTCTTCATCATAGGTTGAAACCTTTTGGATTAAATTATATATCCCTCATCACTTGATCAATATTCTTTTGTCCTTCCCCTTTCTAGTTCATCCTCTTTATCAATGTGAGCATGGTGCCTCTTCTTTTTGTTTGTCTTGGAGGATCCTTGGTTTCTAGGACAATGTATTGAGAAATGGCCTTTCTCATCACATTTGTAGCATCTAAGATTTTTGTAGTCCCTTCTCGTTCTATGATTATTTTGGAATTTATTGGGCCTTTTGTGAGAGTAATCCTCCATCCTTCCTTCATTCTTCTTTGCATGAGTTGTTAAATCTCTATCATCACTTGCTCCCATCTTCTCTTCTTTTGATACTAACCTAGCTTCTTCTTGAGTGCACTCCTCCCATAGTTTGTTGAACTTGATTTGTTTCTTTCTGGCACATATCCCTTGAATTAATGAGTCCCATTACCTTTGAAGTCCATTCAAGGTAGCCATCACAATCTCTCCTTCTTAAACATTTTCTTCAATGGCCTCTAATTACTCCTTGATCCAAGAAACCCTTGTGAAGTAAGACTAAATGATTTCTGAATGTTGGATCTTCAAATTATTGAGTTGATTCATTGAGTTCATTTTATGATTGATGTTCTTTCCTTCAAACAACTTGGTCAAAGCATCGAACATCTTCTTAGGAGTCTCCAATGATGATACCTGGGGGATGAGGTTATCCGTGATGGAATCTGCAAGAATTATTTTATCTCTTGTCGTGTTCTTCTTCTGGTTTGCCTTTTCATATTCTCCCTATGGTTCTAGAACCTCCTCATTAACATATTTATCTATATCATTCTCTTCTAGGATAAGAGAGATTCGGCACTTCCATGCTCGGAAGTTATATGTTATTTTAAGCTTATCCTCAACCTTGGTGTGATTCATCATCTTGATATGAGAACCTCAAATGGAAATTCCAATGAAATAGATCTTACTAACTTTAGATGTCCAAGTTGATCCTGAAGCTGGTTGACCTACACAGAGAAACCTTAATTTTTCAAACTTGGAATCTTGAAATTTTATCTGGATAGAAAGATGTGCTACCTTGAGGCGAGTTGTTTAGTGAGGTCATTTTCCAAATTCAGTTAGGAAATCTCCAAAAAATTGATTCCCTAGTTTCCTCTGGTAGTAGAGAGGAGGCAAAAAATGAAAATCTTCAGATCTGAATTATAACTCCACGGAAATATGTGCCCTTTTAGGGCAAGTTTCCTAGTGAGGTATTTTTCCACATTGGTGGAGGGAAGCTCAAAAAAATATGATGCGCTAGTTTCTCTCAATTGTAGTGAAGAGGCCAAAAATGAAACTTTTTCAAATTGAAAACTTTTTACACCCAAAATATGCTCCTCCTTGAGGTGAGTTAGCCTATCCCTCTTTTCTGGAAATTTTGTGGAGAAAATTGCTAGAACTTGGAATCCCTAGTTTTCACAACTGCAAAGTGCCTTCTTTTAGAGTGGTTGTGACACCATGTTAGAGTTTGCACTTTAATTCAAATTAGATTAGATATTTAACTGAAATATAGGCAAGCACAACAATACACAAGGAAACAAATATTTTCCTCAATGAAACCATAAACGAGAAAACCCCATAACTTCTTCATAATAGTTTCTTCACTTAGTGCAATGTCAAACCAAGATAGAAAACCCAGAGATAAGATATATTCAACATATTCTTCTTCTTCTCCTCACACTAGTGCACTTGTCCTTCTCTCTCTTAAGCGAACTTGCTTGAGTGAGTGTGTGTCCAAATGAGTGAGGGAGCCTCCCTATTTATATTCTTTGGTTATGTGACTTACTTACGTAACTAGGTCGATCAGGTTCTCTTTAGGGTAGACCTACCTAGGAAGGCTCAAAATACATTTTATATAATACTTCTTTTGGGGACTATCGCCCTACGCCACAATGAAGTTTTTACCTCAATATTCTAGCATGACCAAATGCAATAATGACATCCCTGAATGGAGGAAAAACATCTCCCACGGAGGTACAATTAAATACAATAATAATATACAATAGAATATCTTCCACAGTTACATTTTTAGCAACATCATGCATGTGTAATTTGATTGTGCAAGGGTGTATATATCCATATGAGGGTGAAGGCCTAATATCCTCCCCCATTAAACTTGGTGTTTCCTTGGACAATCCCAATTAACACTTGCTTAAGTGCACCAAGCTTTCACTTCTCAAATTTTCGGATATTTACCCTTTCAACCACCTTTGTCACCTAAATACGCTACCATCCTTTGATGAACCCCAATATTGATGCATTGTGAGCATAGTATCCTTGAAACACCATGTGAGGTTGTGTTGATTCCTGGAAAATTCCCAGGTATCGACAGTAGGGACTCTCCCCGATAATCAATCCCAATTAGATCATCTGCCATTTGGTATGGGAAATATGTCCAGTTAACAATCCGACTACCATATATTTATGTGTTTTAAATGTTTTATCGGTCATAGATTGATTCACCGTTTATATTGTTTTCTTTAATTAAATGATGAAATGCGAGTGCCTAATCTAAATGCATTTAATCGATAAACAGAAACCTCACAAGTGATACATAGGTTCTTACCTCTCATCTTACCACTCCTGTCTAATTAATTGCTTCTTTAAATCTGAATCTAAACAACTCTATTCTAGTCTAGTATATTATATCCTCGTAGGGAATAGATTTAAAATTAGAGCAATGTATTGTAACTATTCATACTAATATCATAGATAGTTGTTTCAATTTCATATGCATATTCACATTAGAAATATTATCAAAGAAACCTATTATATAATAAAACATTTATTACCCATTTCATACACAGACATTTACATAGAAAGAAAAATGATTCATAACCAAAGAAGTAATTCAGATAAGTTAGAATGATCTCACAATTGTATGGAAACAAGAAAAAGTAATTCCACATTGTAAAATTCCACACATCCCAAGAAAATTCCTGTGTAGGCCTTTCCCAGCAAATAGGTCCTTCTTTATTAGCAGAAAATTGAGTTCTCTTACAAAATAGTCCAGCTCTCCTTTGTGCTAGCAAAAGTCCTTTTACTCTACTCCCTATCTCTATTTATATTACAATTACAATTCGTCATCTAGTGACCCTTTGATTACCCTAACCCTAAGGATTCCAAAATTTGTCTTCTATTGCTTTACATTAGGAAAATGCCAAAAATATATAAAAGACAAAACTTTCAAGTGGGCCCGGCCAAGCTAGAAACATACTCTCCCCATGCGTTAGCCTCTTCTGGAATAGTCTTGTATTTTATTGGCTCTAGTACTTGCACAATCACTTCATGCATTGCCAACTGTGTCTCTACGTGTGTCACCTTTTATGTGGCAAAACTACACACATATTCTAAGATGTGAACGTTGACAGAAGCTTTCCCAACCCAAGTGTTAATATCCTCTTCGTTGAAAAATTCTACCTTCTTGATGTATTGTATATCTTCTTGCAGCCTGTCCTGCAAATATGCCATACAATGGTCCATTCTTAGAAGGTATGTGATTTTCAGAGCCAAATAAATCTTCCATTTCTCGTGGACTTGATGTATCATTTTGTATAAGTCCTCACATTTTTCCACAGTTTTAGAAATTTCATTGCTTAACCTCATGGAGGCTTTCCTGCAAAACTATAGGAGTGCAATTTGTGATTTTATTCCTGTTGCTATCTTTTGTGGAAGATTTTCAAGAAACTTTGAGTTAGCTTCCACCTAGGTCAACTGGATTTTGACGCTCCTCTCCGACTTCCATCAGTCCTTTTCTGAAATTTAGTGATTCTATTTCAATCACCCTTAGTCTTGTCATTATCAACCTCACCTTATAGATCTCACTTGTGAGAGTAACTTGAGCTTGATATATATGTCTTTGAATTTTGCATGCTTGGTCATAAATAGGAGTGATATCCTGCTTCTTCTCATTAGCTATCTTCAGTTGATCCTCCAGATATTCCTTCTACTTCACCAATTCTTCTACTCAATTTTTCAATTCTTCTACCCATTGGCTTTCCATGGACTCTCTTGACTCCAGTTGGGAGATTCTAGCTTCCAAATCATTTCTCTCTCCCTCTATTATTACTAATTGGACATTCATTGCTTCCTTCTATATCTCCAAGGTCTGGTACCTTCTTAGGAGTATTTCCTTTTCGAAGAGGATGGCATCATGTTTCCTTTTTAAATATATGCCCTCTCCTCATAGTTTCACCAGACTATCATTCATCTTAAACATCTTCTCCTTGTTGTGCTCCACCTCCTCCATCAATCAATCTACATTGTCAACGTTCTCCTATGCAGATTTTATATTTACTGTGGCCATGAATTTGGGGTATTTGCAAGTACCCTCCATTATGGTGTCCTCAATGACTATGACCATGTCAGCCTGCGTGCCCATATTTAACCACTTCTCTGACCTCCATGTGATGGTTTTCCTTGATTTTTCAAACATGATGGTGTCTAGGCGAGCCACCGTGTGCTACTTAGATGGAGTAAATTGAGTAACCCGAGCTCTACAAAAGGAATGTGATCACCTATGATTGTTCCACTTGATGAAGCAGGAGGTTTTGGGTCCACTGGGTCATTTTGGGCTACCTCTCGATCCAAAGCTTCCTTGATATTGTCTTCTTCTTTTCTTATTAGTTCTTTAGTCATTTCCTCGGCTTCCTTTTGTGCTCTTTCTTCTTCTTCTTTCTTTAAGCTATCTTCTTCTTACCGCTTCTGAACTTCTTCTACCTACTTTCTCTTGGTTTCTTCTTTCTATTTTTATAGCTTCATTTCCATAGTAGTGTTGTCATATTTACCACTCTTCTTTGTAAAGCGCTTACATAACTCACTCAAATTGTTATCCCTTCTGAATACCTCTTCATCCTTATTAAAGAAATTTGAGTATTCATTATGTATTTTTACTGCCGCGCAATGTTCTATGACCTTTCCTCTGCTATCATTTCTCTAGAAACTTTTATCCCCAAAATGAAAAGTCTCCATCTCTTTCACAAAATCAATGACACCTTTTACCTTGGAGAATTTGTATCCTCCAATGTAGAAAGGTAGTGGTAGAAAGGTTTCATTTTTCATATCATGCAGGAAGTTACCGACTCCATTTAAGAACACTTGCCTCACTACCACTTTGTGGACTACATAGTATGTGGCATAATTTGGCAATAGGGATGGAGCTATGGAGCACCTTACATTATAAGGTATGTTCCTTCCTGCTAGAAATAATAGTCTCCATACTCACTGATAACCTCCATGGAGTTGTCGGATAGGCAATTTGGTTCTTTTAGGAAAGCTAACTCGTAAAGAGGCATCAGAAATTCTTCACAAATGAGTTTATAAAATCCCATGTGCTTATGGTCCTAGAGAATTTCATAACCAACATAAATAGGAGACTCAATCTGGGTCCAAATGCATCCA
Organism: Pseudotsuga menziesii; assembly: GCA_001517045.1. NCBI lineage: Eukaryota > Viridiplantae > Streptophyta > Pinopsida > Pinales > Pinaceae > Pseudotsuga > Pseudotsuga menziesii. The sequence goes on from LPNX011103656.1 coordinate 123,223, forward strand.
AGCTTAGCAAAAGGGTGCCTGCACAGAATGCAGTCAATAAGGTAGGATGACATATAAAACTCATAACTTTTCTAGGTTATACCTCCTTGTGCAGCAGCTACACAAGATGACAAGTTGTCTGATATGATGTCCACCGAGTTAAAAATCGTGCCTTCAAAGGCTATAAAATATATTAAAGGAACCCAATTCAATTTATACATGGTTCCATCGGCTCATCCAAAAATTATGTTCAGCATCAAAGCTATGATTCTGAATGGGCTTCATAAGCTTTGGGACTCATAATCCCTGCTTGCTTTTTGGTGCAATTGTTTCCCTACCATTATCATTTTCTTTGCAGATTCCAAGGGATCTGTTATAGCCTGTTTTTGTTTCTCATTTTAAAGCATTTGCTTGTTTTTTAAAGAATGGTCTTTCTTTCATTTTTAAGTTTTGACTTTAGTTTCCTTTAAATTTTTCTTTGATTTTATGCTTATACTTATAGTTGATTTAATAGGTTTCTTCCAATTTTGGTTTTACTTAGTGAAATTTATGGTTTCTAGGGGCTTGTAGAATGTATATATGACTTAAAGGTTCTAAAAAATATCATAAGGTTTTATTTAAAGCCATTTAACCAAAGTTTAACCCTTTGCTGTGAGTTTTGTTTTGAAAATTATTAAAACAAATATTCTTGTAGCGCAAGCTCAGAAAAGGTAAACATGCGCGCTACAAGAAAATCGTGCTATCTGAAAAATCATGATTTTGGCTCGAAATTTTCAAAATTCGCGCATAGGAGAAGTCTTTCACACCTGTCAATGAGTTTGATACGTGTTTTCAGCCACAGTAATCATTGTGACAAGTGTTGTGAGATCAGGCAAGGAATCATTTGGGTGAGTTGCGATTGTTTGGAAGTTATGAGATACAAAGTAGTGGAACCATAATGATTATGTACGATGAGGAAAATTCGCCATTAGCTACGCATTTCTTGAACGCATGAAGACCATAGAAGTCATGGCAAGACTTGGCAGTTTGTGATTGAAGATTGAAGAAGGTCGGCAATTTAGGGCTTTGCAGGGTAACTGTTTAACATTGTCATGGCAGTCAGAGAAAGACTTAAGAATGAAATTGGACACCTGGGAAGACAGGAAAGCAGATTTCTAGAAATTGAATCCATTATTCCGACAGGTATGAAGCGAATTACTATCATATTCCATGTATTTGGGTTCACACTGACATAATATTAGTTATGGATATTAACTAACAATGCTAGTGCATAAACTCAATTTTTGCTGAGTGTCGAATTTTCTCTGTCAATAGAGTCAAATTACTTATCAATTTGAGAAGTAAAATTCAACTCAAGGGTTTAGTATTCTCAACATATGATTGACTGTTAAAATTGCAAATATTTGAATAGAGTTAAGTTATTTACTGAAGGAATCATTTTTAAGAGCAATTATCCAGAATGAAAAGGAGCGGGAAAACAAATAGAGCTGAACCCTCAGATATGTCTTGGGTTCAAGCTTTCCCTGACTCCGCAAGGTTATTTTCAGAAGCAGGATGGTTAAACTATTTTGAGAAGATTGATGGACATCATACAGAAGTTTCATATAAGTTTGCACAGGGATTGGATAATGACATAGTTACTTTTGACACCCTAAAGATTGAGCTATCCATAGAACTAATAGCAGAGGCTACAAGGATCCCTGATGAAGGTGAATATTGGTTCAAGAAGGTACATTTTACCTTTGATTCATAGAATTACTTGCTTCCAAATGTTGTTGCAGAATGGGGTAAAGGAGTGCATATCCAGAATTTCAAACCAGAGTGGAGAGAACCAATTAAAATTTTGCAAATTTATGCAACTTGTGAAGGAAGATATGCATTTGTATTTAAGTATCATTTCAGGTTTTCACAGCATCTAAACCACGAAGCAAAGATGAACCTTCCTTTATTTTTCCTAAAGAGTCTGCAAAAGATGTCCAGCAGAGTAAAAGAGCATCAAGACCATACTAAACAGTCCATATTTCATCATGGTCTAATAAAGATTATGTTTGTGCCAGAAATTGTTTCTAAGGCCAGAGAAACAAGCCAACACACACTCGAGATAAAATTCAATAAAACAGATTAGGTTTAGGGTTTCTGCAATGTTTTAGTGTTTGTAAACTTTTGGGGAAAGACAGGGAATACATTCATGAGAAAAGTAATAACTGAATCATAAACAAAAGAAGACAAAGATACATAATACATTCAACAAGATCCAACAGAAAACAGTATTGAAGTTCATTCATAAAAGACAAGCATCTCCAGCATATAAACATAAACTAGTAATGAGTATATCAATTAAGCAACTAGACAAGCTGAACAATGAAGCCAACACAGAATCTGAAGGGTACAAGTGTCATATATCTCATATTTTCATCACCAAATGCATACAAGAGCTTTATACTTAACTCATGAACAAGTCTGAACTCATGAACAAGCCTGCAGACCTCCTGAAGCTATCCCAAAAATCGAACCCTTCTTCAGTCCCCTTGTCCCTCTTTTATAATTACAAAGAAGTAGTTCTATCTCCCCTTCATTAGGTTGAAATTGAAACTACCCAGCAGTTACATTAACTAACTAACTCAACTAATTGACTAAAAATAGCAAATCGGATTCCTGGTAAATATGGCGAATTTCTGGAAAATAGGTGTCAAAGAAGCTTCCATATTTATCAATTGGTGACACCTGTGTAAAAACTGAGAGAGGTTTTTGTAAATGGTTCCATTATGGACAAAACCCTCTCTTGGTTTTTAAAAATTCATCTTCAATAAATCAGAATATTCCCCATAAAATGAACACTAAAACAGGAAAATATTAAATATTTAAAATCCCTGAAAAATAGGCTGCAAAGATTAAACTGAATCTTTCAAACATTGACATCTGTTGAAAAACTGAGAGAGGTTTTTGTATATTGGTATCTTATGAACAAAAACCTCTTTTTTTTTTCAAAAATTCCTCTCCATTAGCTCGTGGTCGGCATTTTACTTCAATAACTCAAAACAGGAAAAATAGAACAGAATTCTCAGTGATCTGTGCATTTCACTGTAAACTGGATACTGCTTTAGTGTTATATATCTCCACAAGTGTTTACCAATAGAACAAATAACTTCCAACATGCTCTGCAAAATATAATTCATGTGTTTCCAAGCCTGCATGATTATGAATATTCAATTTGAGGTTATTGTTCATTTGAGCTGGCCACAAATTTCCTCCGGGGAAAAATTGAGTTTGCAGAGCTGTGAAAATTCTGCCATCTAAGATTCCCAGTACATCTTGCAATGTATCTTCATAAACACTAGCACACCAGCAGTGCTACACCCCAAAATTTCATATACTTTCAACTCCATTTATAGATCATCTTTGGCTAATAGAGGGATTCATGATTTTAGCACAGCAGCCTTATCATCTGTAGAACTTGTTGAGAAGTATTATAATGACAGCAAACACCATGCTGCTAGTGCTATCATGCTCTCCACAATCTTTCCACATTGCAAATGAGCATTTGGACCTGTAAAACAATCTGAAATGTAATCTCCATGCATCAAGAGAAGCAAATTACACCCTACAACCTATTGCTATTTAGGTCTCAATTATCAAAGACTCAAAACACCTTATTCTTCTTGCAGCTTCTTTTTGTTTCCTAATGCAGGCTGGGTTTTATCACAGGCATAAGAGATTTTAGGTCATTTAGAGTACTCTAGATTCTTCACTGCAACTAATGATGAAGCTTTAGATATCATTCAATTTGTTTATTCAAAAATCTTACCATCTCCAGCATATATACTAACCCCTGTGTATTAATACCAAAATTAATCCCTCAAATCCTGCTAGTATCAATGATAAACAATCTCTGCACAGTAATATTTTTTTGGCATAAATTATCTCAGCTACTAGTTTCTCAGATTAACTAAAGACTGCTTGTCTGTTGGATGAGAAGATATATATATATAACAGAACAATCTCCAATCTATTCTCTTTATGCTTCCTGTAGTCTTAGCATAAAAAATGGAGCTAGGTCTTCATGTTATCTCAGTTGTTCAGCTCCTTCATCTCACTGTGTATAAGTAGCAGACTCTTTTGTGAAGTTTAAGCACCATAAATTGCACAGTTTTTTACCCCATCCTCTTTCAGACTTCGACAAAAGAATGGTTCAATATAAAGCTATTTTTCAATCTTCCACTTAGCAGAGCATCTCAGAATGTCTTAAACGGCTATCTCTTCAACAGGAATCCCTTTTAGAGACATAATTTAATGCTTCCCTTAACTAATTTTGACAGAAACGACTTCAAAGAGAAAACCCCAAACTAGGAAGACATTAACCAGTTATTGTGGAATACCCTTTTTATGCGCTGTTGTAGTTGCTTAAAACTGTTGCTTGAGTTGTCAAATTTTCCACCTTAACTGTACAAGTGTCCTTCAACGTTCAATTTGACTGCATGTGGCGGAATCAAGAAGCTCTAATTTCCTGTGAAGCCATAAAAACCTCATCTCTGTTTTACAACGACAATGTCTGGTTTTTTAGCAGCTATGATTGCTCCATTAAGTCTTCCATCTTCAAATGTGCATGCAAGTAACAACTCACCTCATATTAAACCAAATCTACGCTGCTACCTGTCATGATGGACTGCGCTCAGTTAATGATGACCACAATCCCTTCTATGACCTGAAACCACCTGTTATCATGATGTTCACTGAATCCACACATAGCAAACACCTTCAAATCACGTGATCAGTCACTCCATATTCGAAATCATGCAAAAATTTGACTAAAAAATTGGAGCAAATGGAGTCGGGATATTCTTGTAGCGCTCCTTTGTTAATTTCGGGAACTTGCGCTACAAGAATAACTTTTAACTCTATTTTGGCGTTGTTTTACAACTTTTTCTCATTTTGAATGCAGGTTAAGTAATGAACTATGCTTTTGGAATGTATTTGAATGATGACTATACTCATATATGATTTGTGAGTCCATTACTAGACATGATGACCTTTTAAAATCCTTCAATAATCTATGGGATCAAAAAATAAAACAAAAAGTCTAAAGGCAAAAGCTCAAATTTTCACTTGAAAACTAAAAATCTCTTAAAGCAAGCAAAAAACCAAACTAAAGCAAATGAGTAACTTGGAATAAAATACAAATCAAACAAAAATTGAAGAAACAAATTACTGACTTAACACTAATCATAAGTACTGTGCTCCAAAAGAAGGAAAAAACCTGGGACTATTTTCTATTCTTGTCTGGGTTTCAATCTGAGAAAGAAGACCAATCAAAGAAAAGGCAGTTGAACAAAGGACATAATTTAGTCAAGAAATTGAAGAAAAAGGTCATAATCGAGATAGAAGAAGATAATGTGCAAGGAAAGTTTGTGACCCAAAGGGATGAAAATGTTGAAAATGAATAGTAGAATAAGGTTGAGGAAGATGAAATATTAAAGGTTCAAATGCAGGATTTGGAGCATGTAGAAGATAGCCTTTAGGAAGAAGTAAACCAGGGACTAGATGAAAGTTTGGTAGAATAGCAACAATTCCCTATGGGTGTACAGTCAGAAGATAAGGAATGTACATTGTTTGATGAAGCTAGGGCTGACACTGAACAAGATTTACAGGAACATTCTGAAGAAGGGGTAATGTCACGAGGAATCAAAAGAAAGGCAGTTCAGCTAGCATCTATCAAACATCAAGGAAAAACTTTGAGCATGTTGGGGGAGATTGGGGTAGGTTGGAGGCCTAAGACCAGACCCAAGAATAAATTAAGATTGAATATGAAAAAATTGCTAAACCCTAAGTTAGCTCAGAAGAAAATTACAGTGATAGAAGACTCTTCATCCCAAGAAGAGTTAGAAGAGAATGAAGATTTAAATGTAAAGGAGATGAAGGGTAAGAAACGGGTTATTTCAGAGGATAAGTTAGCCTTCACTGAAACTAAAATTTCAGAAATGTTAAAAGAAGTTCGAAGGAAAGTAGTCTTAGACCATCATCAAGATGATTCAATGAAGCAGCATTCAATACAAACAATTTTTTGTGCAGAGAAAGAAAAGATTGCAGAACCATCAGCCCAATGCAGTTTTGAAGTTAATGAATCTCCATGGGCTTCTGTAGCTATGACAGAACAACAACAGGAATATGAAGAGATCTTTAATAAATTGAAGATCCCTTGGATGCTAGAAGGAATGCATCCAGTTTCAGAAGGAAAGTGTATTGATTCAGAGAATGAAAATTTGCAGAGAAGTATTAAAAAATATAAATATCAGATAGAATACCTGCATGAAACAAATGAGGGGTTAGTAGCTGCTAAAAGAAGATTAAGAGAGGATTTAGAGGAGGTCAATAGTCATTATCAAGAGTTAATTACAGTCTCTAAAGAATATTTGAAAAGGGAAAGACAGACACAAAGTCTGTATGCAGAATTGAAGCAAATTGTTCAAGACCTAACACAGCAAAATCGGGAGCTTTCAAAAAGAGTCGAAGACCTAGAAGCTGATCATCAGAAAACAAGAAAGAAGACTCAAGCATTGGAAGGGATATCTCTTTTGGCAGAGGCTACTAAGGATTTGTAAAATGTTTTAAATGATAGTGGTTATTAGTTAGTTTTTGTAAAAAGTTAGTTTAATATGTATGACTCTATTTTTGTTAAGTAATTCGGTAGTACGACCTAAAAAGCAGTTTTTCAGTTATGTAATTGTTTTTGAGTAACTAAGATAAAAGTAAGGCTGGAGAAAGACTGAGCGTTCAAAATTTTGTACAAGGGGAGGCTGTTAGATACTATTCAGAGCTAAGTTTCAAAAACTCGTATGTATTTTGAAGTACTGATTATGGTATATATGCAAACTATAAGCCCTGTTTATCTTATCTGCTGGTTTCATTTCTTATTGGGTTAACCACTCAGCTTATAAATTAATTTCCTATCTAATGTTATTTGTCATGAAATGCTTGTGAGCTATGGATGAAATTCAGTAATGTGTTTATGTTGTTCTGGTTTATGCTTCATACATGATACATCTCAATATTTCATTATTGCATGATTTAGTGTTTGTCTTAGCCTTATGAGTTTTACCCTCTTGTTTACAAATTGCACAACCAAAACACTAAAAAACCCGTTTTTCTTAATTTGATTTATTGAAATTGTGTTGGCTTGTTCTTTAGTAGTCTGAGAACAATTTCTGGCACTAACATTGTTGGCGTCGTTGCCAATGATGGAGATGAAACATACTTTCCCTGGGTTACTCATCATTCAACTGGTTTTGAGAGGTGGACTTAAACCAACAAATTTTAAGGACTACATTTCACCAAATAGTTCACAATGGCTACTAAAGGAGTTGGAACAAGAAGTATACCTAGTTCACCTTTACAACTGGGTGTCTCAGACCCAGAGCAAATTCTGAAAACAGCTAAGAAAATAAAAAGGTCTTAGTCATCTCCAGCCTTATGTAACCCTGACCAAATAGACTTATTGTCACCCTTTTCTGTTTCAAAGGAAGAGGAACAAGATTCATCCTAGTTGAAACCTACAATCCCTATTAGTAATTTTCAGATTTTTACTGATCCTCAGTCTTTCAAGAAAGCAAAAACCTTATCTCCTGGAAAAAACCCTTTATTTCACCTCAAAGTTGGAAAGATTCCTTTTCAGCCAAGTCCCAGTCAAGTTTGTTCTTCATCTAAACTAGTCAATTTAAAGATTGCAGCCTAAAATTAACCATTATATATGATGGATCGAATGGTAGCAGCTAGGTATGCACCTCTAGTTTTACCTCAGCCCTTAAATGCTCTTCCTGGTGGAGACTACCAAAAGTACTTACCTAGGTTTAATGGACAAGGTGAGACAACAACTGAGGAGCATTGGGATGCATTTCTCAGCTATGCAGATAATCAAAATATCGAGGCAAAAGATGTGTGGATGAGGATGTTCTTACAGAGTCTGGATGGAGAGGTCAAAAGATGGTTCAGAGAGTTACCAGCAAACTCTATTACTATAATAGAAGAGATTCATGATCTTTTCATGAGACAATGGGCTGATACTAAGGATTGCACATATTACATTACAGAGTTCGGAGCCCTAAGAAGGAAGAAAGATGAAACTATAGCTGATTTCTCTAAGAGGTTCAATAAAATGTATGGTAGAATCCCTGCAGAGATTAAACCTTCTGAAACTTCTGTGAAACTCACTTATGCAAATGCTTTTGACCATGAGTTTTCCCTACTCCTGAGATAAAGAAGACCTGTTACTTTACTTAATATGCAAGAGGCAGCATTAGAAGTGGAATCTAATATTCTTGCTTCTAATAGACTGAAGGGAAATTCAGCTCAACATGTTTATGATAGAAAGGGTAAGAAAGAGGCAGATCCAGTAGTTTCAACATCACACTCTACAGATGCTAAGATTGATGAGATGGAAAAACTAGTGAAAATCCTAACAGCAAAACTAAACAAATTGGAATTAGAGAAAATTTCCCATAGGCCTGTTCAAGAGGGGGACAGAAACACTAATAATCCAAATCAGTTCAGAAGACAGTTTGCTCCTCGTTTCATTCCCAGAGAGAGAAGAAATAATGGCATACAACGAGAGAGGAGAGAAGCTAAAGATCAAAAGGTGCCACCCCCACTTCAAAACAATGTCACTGATGGAGAAATAGAAGAAGAGTTTTTTGAGGATCCAGATCAAGACATGAATTATTTTGGAGAACAGTTGACTGAAGGTTTTGTGACTGAGGAATATTTTTTAAACTCTGAATATTATGATGCAGATATTTTTCAAGCAGAAAATGATTTAAACCTTGAAGTAATTGCTGATATATATCATTTTGATCCAAAGAAAACCCTAAATTTAAGATCAGGGCCAAAACAGGTGGTTCAAAACCCTAAAAAGAAGACAATTCCTCCTCCTAAATAGCAGTCTGATCCAGTATTAGAAAAAAAACAGAATCAGGATAAACCAAAGAAGGTTATTGAAGTTGAAGAAGTGAATAAGAATATGCAGAATTTTAATCTCGAAAATTAATTGTGCAAAATTAAATCCCCATGCCTTTCACTTAATTGATAAAAAAAACCTTCTTACAAAAATTCAGTTTTGAAAATGATTGGTTCAGCAAGCAGTCAAGTACCCTCTGACATAGTAAATTTACAAGAGGAAAATCCCAAAATTTTTATTGGATCAGATTTGGCAGAGAAAACTAAAAATGATGCAAGTGCATCTCCCCCTTTTTACATCACATTAACCATTCATGAGCAGATGATACATAATTGCCTTTTGGATTCAGGAGCATCTCATAATCTAATGCCAAAAGTAGTCATGGAGGATTTAGGGTTGAGCATAACAAAACCTTATCATTACTTGTATGCTTTCGATTCTCGAGCTGTAAAATGTTTAGGAGTGATAAAGGATATGGTGGTTAGCTTAGCTCAGCTACCAATGAAAAGTGTTATTATGGATGTAGTAGTGGCGGATATCACACCTAAGTTTGGAATGCTCCTTTCTATATCTTGGGCCAAGAAGGTATTTGGAACTCTACATATGTACTTAACATATGCAAACATTCCTATATTTGGAGGTGAGAATAGAAGGTTGTATAGAGAGTTACAATTTGCTTATATTGTAACTGATGACAAAAATCCTACAAATCATCCATTATATGTTGTTGAAAAGGATTTGGGTACTTGTATGTTGCACTTTAGTGATGATAATGATGTTGTTGGTATATTATAGGTTGAAAAAGAAAAATCAATCAAATGCACTAGGGAATAGGAGGATGAACTTTGGCAAATGTATTTGGATGGATCATCATCTAAAGAAGGTGTTGGAGCAATAGTTGTTTTGATATCTCTTGGTGGTGAAGCGGTAAGATTAATGTACAAGTTAGAATGTATTCCCACTAATAATACAATAGAGTATGAAGCTCTGTTGTTAGGTTTGAGAGCTGCAAAAGATTTAGATATTCAGCAAATATTTGTGTATGGCGACTCTGAGTTGGTTGTTCAACAAGTAAGGAATAACTATCAAGTAAAGAAAGATTTGTTGAAAGTGTACAAGAAGGAAGTATGAGATATGATAGACAATTTATTTGTGGCTTTTAATATCTCTTATATTCCTAGGGATCATAACCAAACTGTTGATTCTCTTGCCCTAGCAGCCACACATTTCAGGATTCCTAAAACAAATCAGGTGAAGTATCCTATTGAAGTTAGGTACAGACCTTCTGTGCCTGATAATATAAAGAAATGGAGAGTTTTTTAGGATGATTTTGAGATTAAAAGGTTTTTAGAGCTGACAAGTGACTTCTCTAATTCCTTAATTGACCAAGAATAGGATGATGAAACTGAATATATTGAGGGTGTTGTAGAAAATGAAATTGTAGGTCACAAAATCATTGAGCTGAAAAGTAATTTTATTCCTAAGGGTTTGGTGCATGTAGAGAGGATTTTTTCGAAGGATAATACCCCTTTAAAACCAGCTATGCAGTCTTCAGAAGAAAATGTAATGGATTGTAATATTGGCACCAAGGAGCACCCCAGAATAGTGAAGATCTCAAAGGCACTCACTACAGAGCAAAGAAACAGGTACATCAAGTTATTAAAAGAGTATGTTGATATTGTTGCTTAGTCATACGAGGATTTGAAGACGTATGATACTAGTATTATACAGCATAAAGTGCCTTTGAAACCAAATGTTAAACCTTTCAGATAGAAATTAAGGAGAATCAATCCTGCTTTATTCCCCATTATAGGAAAAGGAGGTCAAAAAATTGTTCGATGCTAAGATTATTGTTCCCCTCCGATATACTTCATGGGTAGCAAATCTAGTACCTTTCAGAAAAAAGAATGGTGAAATAAGATTGTGTGTTGATTTTCGAAATTTGAATAGGTCTTCACTTAAAGATAATTATCCTTTACCAAAGATTGAAAAAATATTGCAGAAGGTGGTTGGTGCACAAAGAATCTCAATGGTAGATGGTTTTTCAAGGTATAACCAAATTGCAATACACCTGATGATAGAGAAAAGACAGCTTTTACTACCCCTTGGGGTACTTTTATGTACGACAAAATGCCTTTTGGATTAATGAATGTTGGAGCTAATTTTCAAAGGGCTATGGACATAGCCTTTGTGGGAGAGAGGGATAAGTTTGTGGTGATCTATTTAGATGACATTACATTCTTCTCACAGTCTGATGACAAGCACTTAAAACAAACTTTATTGAAATGCAGAAAATATGGACTGTCTCTCAATCCCAAAAAGTCACATTTTATTGTACAAGAAGGTAGGTTGTTGGGTCATTTGGTTTCAGTTGATGGCATAAGGATAGATCCAAAAAGGGTAAAAGCTATTCTGAAAATTAGTTTACCAAGAAGTAAGAAGGATGTGCAATATTTTATTTGAAAAATAAATTTTCTGCGTTGGTTCATACCAAATTTTGCTGAAACCATTAAACAAATTACAGCCATGTTGAAAAAATATCAGGAAATTAAGTGGACTACAGAAGCTAAGAATTCATTTGAAAAGATTAACATAGCTCTTACAGAAGCACCAATGCTAGTAAGCCCTAATTTTTCAAAGGAATTTTTGACTTTTTCTTTTGCATTATAGAATACTTTAGCTGTTGTTTTATTACAGAAGAATAATGATGGACTTGAACAGCCAATTGCATTTTTTAGCAATACCCTCAGAGACTCAGAGTTGAAGTACAACACTTTGGAGAAGCAAGCTTACTCATTGGTAAAAGCATTAAAGTTTTTTAGAATTTATGTTCTACATTCTAAAGTCATTGCTTATGTTTCTAATGTTGCCATTAAGGATGTATTATCTCAACCTGATAGTGAAGGAAAAAGGGGGAAATGAATTGCAAAGATAATGGAATATGACGTGGACATTAAGCCTACAAAGCTAGTAAAGGGACAAGGTTTGGCTAAATTGTTAGTTGATTCAAATTGTCAAGCTTTAGGTGTTCATCTCATGGCAAAATAGCCCATACAAGAAGAATTACAAGTGGAGCAAGAGAAGGAAAGAATTATGGACCACTATGCAGAATCCCCATGGTATGCAGACATTGTACACTTTCTTTTGTATTTACAATGTCCAAAACATCTAGATAAGAAAGTTGCTAGGTCATTGAAGTTGAAAACTACTAAATATTGTTTGATAGAACAGCAACTATTTTGGAAAGATCCAGGAGGCATTTTGCTTAGATGTTTGGATAAGCCAAAAATTGAAGAGGTAATCTCTGAATCACATGAAGGTGCTTGTGGGGGACATCCGTATGGGAAGGTAACAGCTTATAAAATCTTGAGAGTTGGATACTATTGTCCTTCTTTATTCTCTGATGTATATCAGCAGGTAAGAGCCTGTATCCCATGTCAAAAGTTTGCTGGCAAGCAAAAGTTGGTGTCTTTACCATTGAAGTCTATTGCAGTGAATGCTCCTTTTCAGCATTGGGGTTTGGACTTCATAAGGGAGATAAATCCTTCTTCCTCAAGGCTACATAAATGGATTTTGACAGCTACATATTTCTTCACTAAATGGGTAGAATTTATCCCCACAAGAAATGCAACAGACAAGGTAATCATAGATTTTATTCAGGAAAATATTCTTAGCAGATTTGGATGTCCCAAGAAGTTATTGACTGATAATTCTCAAGATTTTAAGTCCAAATCTACGATAACATTTTGTGAGAAGAATGGGATTGTTTTGAAACACTCAACACCTTATTATCCTCAGGTAAATGGGTTAGCTGAGTCAACCAATAAGAGTATTATTCAGAGTATCAAGAAGTTGTTGAAGCAGAATAAACGATAATGGAACTCAATGTTAAAATATGCATTGTGGACGGACAGGATAACAATTAAAAAGGCAATTGGAACTTCTCCTTTCCAACTGGTATATGGTATTGATGTAGTGTTTCCTATTCAACTTGGTATTCCAGTGATGAAATTTCTTCAAGATAGTCAAGAAGAACCCGGTGGCATTCAAATAAGAATTTATGCACTGATAGAACTACAGCAGGACCGTGAATTAGTAGAATAAAAAGCTCAGTTGTACAAAACAAAGATCAAAGAAAGATTTGATAGAAAGATCAAAGAGAACACCTTTTTTAATGGAGATATGGTTTTGAGATGGGATGCTAGAAAGGAGCAGAAAGGAAAGCATGGAAAGTTTGATAATCTATGGTTTGGTCCTTTCATTGTATCAAAGATTCTGGAGAATAATACTTTTGTGTTACAGACCTTGGATGGTGAGGAATTGTCTAATCCAGTTAGTCGATGTTTCCTCAAACATTTTTACAGCTTTTGAGGAAAGAGATTGGATCTTCATTGTATATACCGGTGTGAAGATTAGAATAAAGAATCCATGGCCTAATGGAAATTTTGCAAAGTAGCAGGCAGTTCCAGTTACAGGACAGAAGGCACTGATCTACAGGTTCTTGAAGCCTCACAGGGAGGACTTCATCCCGCAGTAGGAGCCAGATGTTATACCCTATTTTTGTTTCTCATTTTAAAGCATTTGCTTGTTTTTTAAAGCAATGGTCTTTCTTTCATTTTTAAGTTTTGACTTTAGTTTCCTTTAAATTTTTCTTTGATTTTATGCTTATACTTATAATTTAATAGGTTTCTTCCAATTTTGGTTTTACTTAGTGAAATTTATGGTTTCTAGGGGCTTGTAGAATGTATATATGACTTAAAGGTTCTAAAAAATATCATAAGGTTTTATTTAAAGCCATTTAACCAAAGTTTAACCCTTTCCTGTGAGTTTTCTTTTGAAAATTATTAAAACAGATATTCTTGTAGCGCAAGCTCAGAAAAGGTAAACACGGGCGCTACAAGAAAATTGTGCATTCTGAAAAATCATGATTTTGGCTCGAAATTTTCAAAATTCGCGCATAGGAGAAGTCTTTCACACCTATCGATGAGTTTGATACATGTTTTCAACCACATTAATCATTGTGACAAGTGTTATGAGATCAGGCAAGGAATCATTTGGGTGAGTTGCGGTTGTTTGGAAATTATGAGATACAGAGTATTGGAACCATAATGATTATGCAGGATGAGGAAAATTCGCCATTAGCTATGCATTTCCTGAACACATGAAGACCATAGAATTCATGGCAAGACTTGGCAGTTTGTGATTGAAGATTGAAGAAGGTCAGCAATTTAGGGCTTTACAGGGTAACTGTTTAACATTGTTGTGGCAGTCAGAGAAAGACTTAAGAATGAAATTGGACACCTGGGAAGACAGGAAAGTAGATTTCTAGCAACTGAATCCATTATTCACACAGGTATGAAGCGAGTTACTATCATATTCCATGTATTCAGGTTCACACTGATAGAAGATTAGTTATGGAGATTAACTAACAATGCTAGTGCATAAACTCAATTTTTTCTCAATGTCGAATTTTCTCTGTAAATAGAGTCAAATTACTTATCAATTTGAGAAGTAAACTTCAACTCAAGGGTTTAGTGTTATCAACATATGATTGACTGTTAAAATTGCAAATATTTGAATAGAGTTAAGTTCTTTACTGAATGAAGAATTTTTAAGAGCAATTATCCAGAATGAAGAGGAGCAGGAAAACAAACAGAGCTAAACCCTCAGATATGTCTTGGGTTCAAGCTTTCCCTGACTCTGCAAGGTTATTTTCAAAAGAGGGATGGTTAAACTATTTTGAGAAGATGGATGGACATCATACAGAATTTTCATATAAGTTTGCATAGGGATTGGATAATGACATAGTTACTTTTGACACCCTAGAGATTGAGCTAACCAAAGAACTAATAGTAGAGGCTATAGGGATCCCTGATGAAGGTGAATATTGGTTCAAGAAGGTACCTTTTACTTTTGATTCATACAATTACTTGCTTCCAAATGTTGTTGCAGACTGGGGTAAAGGAATGCATATCCAAAAGTTCAAACTAGAGTGGAGAGAACCAATTAAAATTCTACAAAGTTATGTAACTTGTGAAGTGATAGGTATAACTCCCGATTAGTTATTATTCATGGCTAATGCATACATTTATATATTACATGTGATGGTTGAGCTTCATCAACCTTTTCACCTTCCTATGTAACTGTTCAGCTAACTATTTATTTATTTATTTACAATATTATAATCCCGACGGATTATATTCTAACAATCCCCCTCTTAATCCGAAGGGGTGTTCGTAAGTCTGAGCATGTTTCTGAATCTTTCAAACTTTTCTCGTCCAAGCGCTTTGGTGAAGATGTCTGCAACTTGATCATTTGTGGAAAAATGTCGAAGATGGACTGTCTTGGCCTCTACATGATGTCGAATCAAATGATACTTTGTGTTGATGTGTTTGGTTCGATCATGGAATCTAGGATTCTTAGCCAGCTTGATTGCAGAAGTATTGTCAACCAATAATGGAGTGGAATTTTCTTGTTTTTCTTGCAAATATTCAAGTATCTTCCTGAGCCATACTATTTCTTTCGTTTCTTCAGCTACAGCCACATATTCTGCTTCTGTTGTTGAATCTGCTAAAACTGACTGTTTGTGTGATCTCCATGAGACAGCTACTGATCCAAGACTCATAGTGTATCCAGAAGTTGATACTCCTGTCTCCTTACTACCATCAAAATCTGAGTCTGAGTACCCAATAAGTTTGAAGTCATCCACTTTAGAGTACTTGAGTCCAACATCTTGAGTCCCCTTCAAGTATCTTAGAACTCTTTTTGCAGTTGACCAGTGTCCTTCACAAGGTTTATGCATGAACCTTGAAAGTATGCCAACAACATAAGAAATATCTGGTCTAGTTGTTGTAAGGTAGATAATACTTCCTACAAGTTGTCGATACTTGGTCGCATCCTCAAATTCTTTTCCTTCGCTTAATGTGAGCTTCATTTTCTGTTCCATTGGAGTAGACATAGGATTGCATTCTGTCTTGCAAAATTTGTTTAGTAGTTCTCCAACATATTTTTTCTGAGATAGGAATATGTACTTAGGATGTTGAGTGACTTCAATTCCTAAGTAATAG
>LPNX011103656.1:140994-192558 GCA_001517045.1 Pseudotsuga menziesii
CGTCATGTGTGATGTTGCACTAGTATCAAGCAGCCAACAATCTTTGTAAGATGAAAGTGAAGTCATTTCATTAATTCCAAGATTACAATGTGCAACAATACAATGAGCAGAATCAGAAGATTTACAAGCATCTTGGTTTTTATAATCATCTTTCTTTTGGTTCTACTTGTCTTTGATGGAGTCCCACGAAGCCCAACACTGATCTGATGTGTGTTGAGTCTTTCCACAACACTTGCACTGCAAATCTGATCTTTTGTTTCTGCCCCCTCTGCCTCTGAAGTTTCTTCTTCCTCGTCCTCTCTTGCTGTAATCTCCCTTGGAAGGGTCTTTGAACCGATTCTTTGTTTTCTGAACAAAGTCAAGGGATTCTTTGACAGTCTCACTTGATTTCTTGATCTTTCTAGACCATTTTGGATATGTTTCCTTGCCAGTGAGGACATCACCAACAATAGATGCTATAGATTGCATCTTTTACAACTGTTAGTGTAATGAACTTAATATGACAAAGAGAATGAGATAATAGAAAAACAAAAACCTTGCAGGTCTACAGCCTCTGCCAAGGTGATTTACAATCTTAATATGCTTTCAATAAGTTCATAAGCAAATTTTTAGCACCAGTCAACGATCTCAGCTATATGAAAGAAGCAGGTCTAAGTCTATGCTACTTTTTACAATATAGTCTATGTAGAATTACAGCTGCACTAGCTAGAAATAAGCTCTATTCACTATGCAGGTATATGTCGCTGCCATAGTATTTACATCAAACTAAAATAATTTTGCAACAATTTATATAGTAAGTGCACCATACACAATTATGCAACACTTCAAACTTAAATAGTAGTCACCTTGGAGGTCGTAGCAGTCTTCTCAGCTCTCTGGTTCACGTTCCAGCAATATGCAACTCCAAATTCAAAATGCAGCACATAGTAATGTCAAACATATCCAAAAGAGACAGCTCTAGTTTTACGCGCAGTTGAATTCAAGAGTGAGCTTCTTCACTTTCTTTCAGGCTCAATCTCCAATGTATAGATTTAGGGCAGAAATTAGGGTTTGCAAAAATTAGGGTTTGTGTAATCCAACGATCACACCAAAAATTTTACCTCCACGCAGACATCTTCAGCCTTCAACGCAGGCAACCTTCAGCAGTCTTCAGCACTCAGTCTTCAAAGCATCAGCTTCAACTCAGCTTCACGCAGCAGTCTCAACGCATCAGTCCTCAGTCTTCAATGCATCAGTCTTCAACTCAGCTTCACGCACCTTCAATCAACAGCTTCACGCAGTTTCAAATCTCAATCTCAATTTTGTTTCACAGATTCATGCAAGTGTTTTAGTAGCTCGGGCTCGAATTTTGCACCATTAAAGCTTTCTGCTAAGTACCGTTTTGGCTTCTAATACCCAACTATACTTGAAGCTCTCGTTATTCTCAGGTTATTAATAGAAGCTTTTGCGAATTCGTGGTGTTTTGATCGAGCCTACAATTTTTAACTTGAATGGACTGTGTACGCTCCGGTTCTCATCTCAATTTGTAGGATGAAGCTCGACTTGAGTGGCCTCGAGTCTACAACTCTCCATCAGCTGTCAAATGATAACCTTTCTAATGTCTTCTCTCCAAGCCCATCATTCAAGATTCCAAATGATGCATATTTTGATGGCTTCCAAAAGGCAGCAATGCAAATGATGAAACCAGCAAAAGGGACAACACTTTGGCATTTATATTCAAGGATGGTTGCTACTGATTCTCGTGCCAGCATGGGAGGATACGTTTCATCTCAATATTGTGAAGAAAATCATTGAAGAAGATTCTCGCATCCAACCTCAAACTCACGCAGCATATAGATTGCAGTCTCAAAAGCATATATACTCAAACTCACGCAGTAGAAGGAGGAGATCGCAGTAATCTCAACGCAGTCTCATAATTCCAACAATATGGACTCACACAGAATAATATGGGTCGCAGTTTATGAACATTCCACACAGAAAAAATTAGGGTTTCATGACTATCACAGGGATTATCACATCACGCAGAGGAGGAGTAACGCATACAATGCATGCGACTGGCAGACTGACGGAGCAGGCAGTCTGGCAATGGACTGGCAAGCAGAATGCCAGGACTGAAATGCAGCAGGCAGGAGTTATGGCAAATAGCCAAGCTCTGATACCACTGATAGTTATAACTCCCGATTCGTTATTATTCATGGCTAAGGCATACATTTATATATTACATGTGATGGTTGAGCTTCATCAACCTTTTCACCTTCCTATGTAACTGTTCAGCTAACTATTTATTTATTTATTTATTTACAATATTATAATCCCAACGGATTATATTCTAACATGAAGGAAGATATGCATTTGTATTCAAGTATCATTTCAGGTTTTTGCAGCATCTAAACCACGAAGCAAAGATGAACCTTACTTTATTTTTTCCTAAAGAGTCTGCAAAAGATGTCCAGCAGAGCAAAAGAGCATCAAGACCATACTAAATAGTCCATATTTCGTCATGGTCTAACAAAGCTAATCATAAGTACTGTGCTCCAAAAGAAGGAAAAAACCTGGGACTATTTTCTATTCTGGTCTGGGTTTCAATCTAATAAAGAAGACCAATCAAAGAAAAGGCAACTGAACAAAGGACATAATTTAGTCAAGAAAATGAAGAAAAATGTCATAGTTGAGATAGAAGAAGATAATGTGCAAGGAAATTCTGTGACCCAAAGGGATGAAAATGTTGAAAATGAACAGCAGAATAAGGTTGAGGAAGATGAAATATTAAAGGGTCAAATGCAGGATTTGGAGCATGTAGAAGATAGCCTTCAGGAAGAAGTCAACCAGGGATTAGATGAAAGTTTGATAGAACAGGAACAAATCCCTATGGGTGTACAGTCAGAAGATAAGGAAAGTCCATTGTTTGATGAAGCTAGGGCTGACACTGAACAAGATTTACAGGAACATTCTGAAGAAGGGGCAATGTCACGAGGAATCAAAAGAAAGGTAGTTCAGCTAGCATCTATCAAACATCAAGGAAAAACTTTGAGCATGATAGGGGATATTAGGGCAGGTTGGAGGCCTAAGACCAAACCCAAGAATAAATTAAGATTGAATATGAAAAAATTGCTAAACCCTAAGTTAGCTCAGAAGAAAATTACAGTGATAGAAGACTCTTCATCCCAAGAAGAGTTAGAAGAGAATGAAGATTTAAATTTAAAGGAGATGAAGGGTAAAAAACAGGTTATTTTAGAGGATAAGTCAGCCTTAACTGAAACTAAAAATTCAGAAATCTTAAAATAAGTTAGAAGGAAAGTAGTCTTAGACCATCATTAAGATGATCCAATGAAGCAGCATTCAGTCATAACAAATTTTTGTGCAGAGAAAGAAAAGATTGCAGAACCATCAACCCAATGCAGTTTTGAAGTTAATGAATCTTCAGGGGCTCCTGTAGCTATGACAAAACAGAAATAGGAAGATGAAGAGATCTTTAAGAAATTGAAGATCCCTTGGATGCCAGAAGGAATGCATCCAGTTTCAGAAGGAAAGTGTATTGATTCAGAGAATGTAAATTTGCAGAGAAGTATTAAACAATATGAATATCAAATAGAATACCTGCATGAAACAAATGAGGGGTTAGTAGCTGCTAATAGAAGATTATGAGAGGATTTATAGGAGGTCAATAGTCATTATCAAGAGTTAATTACAATCTCTAAAGAAGCTTTGAAAAGGAAAAGATAGTAACAAAGTCTATATGCAAAATTGAAGCAAACTGTTCAAGACCTAACACAGCAAAATCAGGAGCTTTCAAAAAGAGTCGAAGACCTGGAAGCTGATTATCAGAAAACAAGAAAGAAGACTCAAGCATTGGAAGGGATAACTCTTTTGGCAGAGGCTGCTAAGGATTTGTAAAATGTTTTAAATGATAGTGGTTATTAGTTATTCTTTGTAAAAATTTAGTTTAATATGTATGACTCTATTTTTGTTAAGTAATTCGGTATTATGACCTAAAAAGAAGTATTTCAGTTATGTAACTATTTTTGGGTAACTAAGATAAAAGTAAGACTGAAGAAAGACTAAGGGTTCAAACTTTTGTACAAGGGGAGGCTGTTAGCTACTATTCAGAGCTAAGTTTCATAAACTCTTATGTATTTTGAATTACTGATTATGGTATATATGCAAACTATAATCCATGTTTATCTTATCTTCTGGTTTCATTTCTAAATGGTTTAATCACTTAGTTTATAAATTCATTTTTTGTTTAATGTTATTTCTCATGAAATGCTTGTGAGTTGTGGATGAAATTTAGTAATGTGTTTATGTTGTTCTAGTTTATGCTTCATATATGATACATCTCAGTATTTCATTATTGCATGATTAGTCTTTGTCTTAGCCTTATGAGTTCTACCCTCTTATTTACAAACTACACAACAAAAACCCTAAAAAACCTGTTTTTCTTAATTTGATTTATTGAGATTGTGTTGGCTTGTTCTTTAGTAGTCTGAGAACAATTTCTGGCACTAACAGGATCAATATTTATCCCTTTGATCCAATCATTGTTCATCATAACCTGTGTAGGAGGTAACTTGTGGGACAACGTTATGTAAGTTGTAGTAAATGAAGAAAAAGCTTCCCTTTTATGTAAGAGATGATCCTCAAGGTGGGATTTGTCTAGGGTAGAATCCACTCGATAACCTCTGAAAAAGGAAACGTGTCTAGATTATGACCTCCATTAATCTGTATAAGAATCAATGAACATTAATAAACTTGCAAGTGAAAATGCATAATAAAACATATAATCGGGTACTTACTTACAACATTGTTTTGGAAAATTATTGTTGTTTTAAAATGAAGGAGAATTGGAGGGGTTGTCTCCAGAATTTTGATGTAGGATGGTAACAGGTTTATGGTTTACACAACAACATATGCATATGGGATGATAGGTTTTCAATTGAACTTTGTAATCGCACGTCCTTTTATTACACCACAAGTTCATTAAATGGTCAAGCGACTTCGAATGGAACACTCCTCTCCATCCTACACAACTGCATTTTTAATGGTTAGCAATGGATATGTAACTTTGGTTTTTATCCCAATTCTAACATTGAACCATGATTGCACTCTCCCATTTTGAGGTCCAATATAGGTTTTCTAAGATTTATTATACAAGTAGTAGTTTTCTTTTTTCAATATAGGATACCTCAACACAATGATGCATTTGATTATTCAAAATAGTTGCGGTATTACTAAATCACTTCTAATTATGCTCATGTCCGTATATCACAGACTCTACTTTCACCAAGTGGGATTACCTTATTGAAAATAGATTTTAGAACAACGAATTCACACAATGCCTAAAAGGAGTAGTAAGAAGAAGGTGAAGGCAACTGAGGCGGACTCAAATATGGAAATCATCTCGTGCACCAGGATGGAGATGAAATTTGAAGATACCAAGGCTATCACAGGTGTTTCTCCTGAATTCAAATGGGGAGAACGCTGACAATGTCAGCGATACTCTTGGAAAACCCTCTGATACCATCAGCGACGCTTCATGAGTTCTTGCGATTGTATCGATGGAGAAACTAATTCCCTTTCGACCATGTCGGTGACAACTCGTCGAAGTCTTCCAATTGGCTTTTTCGTTGCTCAGTTTATCAGCCATTTCACTTTGGATGCAATCGTATCAACAGAAGAAAAAAAAGAGTTTCTCCGAAAACTCGGTAACTTGCAACATTGACAACATTCACCGAACTTCTTCAATCGTTTCGGTAGTGATTCGTGAGTCACTATTGACAGTGTCGATGGGTTTCTTTGAGTTCTTCCAAAATGGCAGATGCAAAAGATTTCCTTTTATCTGGTTGACCGTTTTGGAGCGACTAGCCGAGTCACTCCAACACATTGGATAAACTAACCAAGTTACTCTGATATGTCAGAGGAAAAAGGTATTTTTTACTTAGCCAAAACTTCCTTTGCTCAAAATTCTGGAAAAAACTAAGTGTACAGGATGGACTCCCTTGAGTTGGAAAACTAGTCTAAATAAGCTTTAAGCAAAAACTAGAAGGAGGGGCCCTAAAATATCAAAAAAAATGGGGAAGCAGTTGCAGCAACAACAATTGGCGACTAGCTGGTGTTATAGCTAATTTTACCACTCTAGGTGAATCACACTTGTATGGCCTTCACCTGTCCCTCTGCAGACTCCTTAGACCCCTTGGACCATTTTTTGTCCTTTGATGTTTCCTTGACCATCCCTAAAAACATGTGAAAAATGATACACGCAATTTTTAAACCCTTAATCGCGTATATACGCGGATTTTACCCCTAAAACCGTGTACATTGGGATGTGTGCATAATCCAAATCCTTTTGGAGTTTTTCTTGACATGGATCTGACTCACTTGACTCCCGGCCTTCCATATGCCTTGAGATCGCTTGGATTCGACCTTTAATTACCCCTTTGAAAAGCTATATAAGGAACTCTTTGGTACATTGAAGGCATATGAGAGAATTGAGAGCAAAGAAACTATAGTCCATTGTTGCCAGAAATTGTGCTTGAGTCTGCATCCCTTTGTACCTTGGAGCACTTTTGTGTTCTTCCCAAGCTTGCCTTTTGCTTATGAGCTTGCTATCGAGAGATGGAGGATTGAGGTGGTGGAGGCCCAAGTGGGGGATTCAGTTTCTCTGATTTGCAGACGTGCCGACAGAGGTTGTATCCATTGTAATCTCTGATTTTATATTAATAGAAATATATTTTCCTGTCCAATAATGTATGTTTGAATGAATATTTTATCCATTCATGATTTCAAATGCTTATACATTATCGATTATATATGCTAGAATAGATCTAACACCAATATATATAGTATGCTCGTATTGTTTACTTGTTGTTGAGGAAGTGATTTATCAATTCAAGCGGAAGTTGGAAAGCTCAACGAGGATCTACTTCAACCGTCTAGAATAAGGTACGAGGTCTGATCCTTTAGTGTTAGATATTTAATTTCTATTGCATATTGGAAAGGATTGATTTCTGGAGTCAATCTGTCTGTTGTGGTACCCCAAGCCATAGGAATTTCTCTCCGTAATAGAATTGGAGACTCCGCTGGGGAGTTCCTAGTAGTTGTCCTTTGGGGGTTTTCTATCGGCATTCAATGAATTTGAATTGCTCTTTTTCTCTTGTTTCTGTGTCGGGTCTGGGGGCATGTTTTCCTAGTAGTGTCTGATTGGTGTGAAGTTTCTCTCAGCTTGTCTATTTGCCTTTATCTTTATGCACCTTTCTTCCTGTACGCGAGTTTTGAACTCACAGTCGCATATATATGCGGGTTTCACTGTTATTTCCACGTACACACGCGGGTTTACTGCGAGCAGTCGCGTATGCCCTTAGTTTTTCCTTTTAGAGGAAGTTGAATGGTTGCTGGGTGAATTTTGATGATTGCTGAGTCTCCTTTGATACTACCAAAGTCTGTATAGACCTCTGTTTGTGACCAGAGATGTTTTTTTTAGGGTAAAATTTCTTTTTTAAAGAATGTTCTTGTCATTGAATTTTTTATTTTTTGTTTTGGGATTAGTGCATTAGATTTCTTTTACCTTAGTACTTTTCTTGAGTGATGCTTGAGTGTGCTTGCAGAGTCTGGGGGTTGTAGAGCCATTCTTTTGCTTTTATATCTCATTTTTATTTCAAAAAATCCAAAAATATTTGCTTATCATCATGCATTGCATTTTGCATTTTGCATAGTACTTGCATTAGATTTGCTTTGGAGTATTAGTTAGGATTTCATATAGGAAAGCTTGCATTTATCATTTGAAGAAATTTGTGCATTTCACGTAGTAGCATACCCTATTTTTCATGGACACAATGCATTTGCATTTATTGTTAGGTGTGCATTTTACTTCATGTGGTGTCATAACGCCATTAGTTGCACGGCCTTATACCTCTTTTGAGTAATAAAGCCAATTAAAATCAACGCTTAATTAAAATGAACAACACTATTTTATTTGATAGAGTTCACCAACAAGATTAGGTTTTAGGGTCTTGGAATAGTTCATTCTGAGTTAATTCTCCAAGACCACTAAACAACAACATGTATGTGTCTATCCAGGTGAGTGTGTGAAATTCCTTGGTATAACCAGTATTTCTCAGGATCCTCCTCTCAAAAGGGAGCTAAGCACAAGACAGTGTGAGTGGTTATTGATTGGGATGACCCCTAGTCATAATTGAGTCGCACCAGAGATATTTCCAAGATTGTATTCATATATGGTGGCTCTTTCGAGAGTTTCAGGCTTTGCTACCCTGCCCATACGGTCAATCCCGCCTGCAACTGTCCGCCTGAGCATTGATTATATAAGGGTGACCTTAGTGGCCTTACCTAGGATATCGAGGGGGTACTTTGCAGGGGTTATTCTGCGGGTGTCCCGACCAGGTTGGGGTCGGACAGCATAGTCGCTTTACGTGTTGAAGCTAAGGGCCACAATAATTGGTTACGTACCTCTGCTTGTTGTGTATGGGAGTCTCAAGCCTCTCCTAGGTGAGACATACCTGCTTCATTCGGGAGCTCATTTATCCTACCCTTGATTGCTTGTGGTTGGCTTTAGATTTTCTTGGTGATTGCTCTGTGCACGATAGCTTGCCTAAGGTTTGCGTAGATAGAGAGTCTTTGATATTTATTGAGTCATTATGGATTCGGGTGCAGCTCCTCGTCAGTCTCGTCGTTTAGTAGGAATTCCACCTTCTACATCTCCTCCTCCTTTAGGGAAGAGAAATAGATAGTCTAGGTGGACTACTTTTCACATCGATTCACACACCATGGGAGACCATATGGAAGGTATTCCTGAACCACCTTCTCCCATTCATGTGGAAGATGGGGAGTTTACTCCTAAATATGATCCTTCACCCGATTTGACTGAGTTAAGTCCTATTATTTCTGAGATAGGAACTTTTCATGATAGACCTACTTACTCTAGGGTTGATTCCCCATTGACGCATCGTCGGTATGGAATGTTGGAGGATGATGAGACTCTTGAACCCGCAAGCACTAGTTATGGTAGTTATGGTATGTCTGGTTTTCCCACACATGATTTGGCATTCCATGTCGAATCTGAGTTTGATCCTAACACTATGGCTGGAGGCACTCTCATTCCTTACCATGCGGAGAGGTTTGGGAGCACAAGTCACATTGCACCTTCCATCCCGGTGGTGGAAGCTACATCACATATTCCTCCTAGGTCTAGGGTTAGTGATCCTATTAGGATTCCAGATCCAAGACGAATGACTATAGGGAATAGCACATACATAATTACACAAATCCCTTTGTCCTCTGTCCCTAGTTCTTCAAATGTTCACCCTCCACCTCATTCACATGGTCCTTCGGGCCAGAACGTTGCTACGAGTCATATCTGTATTGCGGTTACTAAACCAGTTGTGTCTCAGGTACATGCCCCGCCTGTTGTTTTGGGAGGTCATGGTCATACTTCCAGAGGTCATATTCCTACTTCCAGAATGTATATTCCTACTTCCGGAGCATATGTTCCTACTTACGGAGTGTCCCATGGGACATCTCATGTGATGACTTATGGACCCTATTATGGGATGCAGTATGGACAGGGTTCTTCACCTTATGGGCACGGGTATCAACAACCCGCATAATCTCCAAATTATGGATTTGTAGCTACGAATTGTCAAGGTACACCACACTATGGTACTTCCATGCCACCCTATACAAGTCAAACGGGATGAGGGCACTATGGCCAAGGCCATGGTGGTAATCAGACCTATGTGAATCAGAACTATCAGGGAGTGGTCCATTGACCTCATCATCTTATGCTCCCTTTCCTCGCAATGCTGAATCTCCCTGACTTGTTGAGATTGACGAATGATCCTGTAGCTCATGACCTGGCTTAGCTGGCTGTCCCTACTAAGCTTCCCTTGGACATACCCAAATTCGAGGGCAAACTGGGAGAGGATCCAAGCGAACATGTTACTACCTTTCACCTATGGTGCTCTTCGAATTCTTTACATCAGGACTCAATCCGCTTAAGGTTGTTTCAATGCACCCTCACAAGGTCTACTGTGAAATGGTATATAGAGCTACCTATGGGGGCATTCGCTTTGTTCGATGACCTAGCGATGACTTTTCTTAACCACTTCCAGCTACCAGTGCGTTATGACGTTGGTACTAAACTCTTGTCGACATTTCGATGGGATAAAGCCACACATATCTCGGATCATATCCAAGAGTGGCGTAGATGGAAGAGGTTAATTAAAGCCTTTATACCGTCGAAATTCCTCCTTGAATGGTTCCTTAAGTCGTTATTGTCATATATAGCGAAGGATGTTTCTACATCCAAAGTACAAAATGAGGAACAAGCCATTTTTAGGGCGTAGGAACTGGATTTGATTTATGCTCAGTCTGGTTTGTTATATGAGATCATTCCCAATGCTCCGCGTTCTAGTTTCGACCCCAAAGTTAAACCTGGACCACATGTCGATGGCATTGTTGGTTGTGCAAGTGCTAAACCTGTGGATTCAGTTGCAAAACAAGTTAGTCAATTGTCAATCAACCAATTTGTTTCAGGACAAGCCACGACTTCATCTCAACCCACCAAAATGGCGAGTGTGTTTTCGATACAATCATCGGACCAAAAGGGTAACCAGGAGATCGGACGGAATAAAAAGAAGGGTAAGAATAATTGTAAGGGTGGGAATAGGAATGAAAATGCTAATAATAATGACAAGAATGCTCGTAATGTTGGGGGGGACAAGCAAGCTAAACGCAAGGTTAAATTTCCTTGCAAATTGTGTAAGGACGATCACCTCACTTACTTGTGTCGTCGTATCGATGAAGCCTCGAGATTCTTGGCACAGGGCCCCGCTGTGCTGACTAACCCTTTACCTCAAAATCAAAATATGAACTTGAGGACCCATGATCAGTCTAGTGGTCATCAAGATCCACTGGAGGGTAGTCGTCGTGGTTGCATTAACATGGTACGTGTTGCGAAAGTTGTGACCCGTGCGAAAGACTATGGTTCGTCACAAACTAGCCCAGGAAAGGAACCTGATCCACCAGGGACTCCTTTCCGTATTGAGAAACCTATGGATAAACCTGAAGCTGCACCTCGCATTCCTAAGGGAATCCTTAAGCGTTCGGGGCATAATCCTAATGCCCGAACCGCCTAGAACTATTCAATTGTCAAGGATTTGGGCCACACTTCTTGTGTGATGTCTGCACTGGGAGTGCTTCAGAGTTGTCCTTCACAAAGGAAGGCTTTGCTTTCTGCCCTTGGTGTGAATGATGATAATTCTTCCTCTATGATTAAATTTGAAACCGCAGGACTTCAGCCTTGCTTGCCTTACTATGTGTCTCTTTTGATTCACGTAGAATGTCTTAACATGACTGTCAAGCGCACTATGATTAACGAAGGCGCTGATGCTTCTGTGATGGCTTTATCATGTTGGAAGGGTTTAGGCTCCCCTGAGTTGTCTAAATCAGCAACCATGTTAATGGTGTTTGATGGGAGATCGTTTAGGCCGCACGGGATCCTTCCTTCCCTTAAGGTCCGTTTGGGAGGGAAGACTGTTGCGATAGAGGTTGAGGTGGTTGATGCACCCCTTAACTACAATCTCTTGCTGGGTAGGAATTGGATGTACATTATGCAAGCCGTAGTTTCTTCCTTATTTCATGTTGTATGCTTTCCATTTAATAGGAAGATAGTCACGATTGATCAAACATCATTAAAGAATCCGTCAGTTACCGCATCTTCAGGAGCTTCGATCCTGATCATTGAGCACTCTCAGCCGGCAACTGGGAGTGTGGGTGTAGGCATGTATCCATCCCTCATGGGAAGTTTTAGTTGTCCTGCACCGATCCTTATGATAGGGTCTAGTTCCGGTGAGGCTTTGACATCTATGAGATTGGAGTCTTTTCACACAAGTCATATGGAAGATCCTTGGATTCTTCCTACATTGAGTACTCCAAGTGAGCCCATCGTGGCGGACGTGCCATTGCCTACAACTATGGTGGCTTATCAAGCTAATCTTGAGTGTGTTGCAGAGCCCAGTCCTTCCTCTTCACAGATGGAGGAGGAGGACCCTTATGTGCTGCCTGCATGGGCAGTCTAGTATTCTCATGCACACGACTTCCTTGAGAGTGTTTTCCCTTTAGATGAAGTGATTATTGAGGTTATGTCAGGAGTTGAGCCACCATGGGAAGAGCTCCATCATAGATCTTACTTTCTTCCCGAGCTTGACTGCTTGGAGCGTGAGGACTTTAGGGAGGTTCTTGGTGAGAGATTTGGTAGTCCTATGGTTCCATTAAGCTCTCCTGGTCCGATTGCTGATGGAAACATGGCAAATATATCTCCAACAATTCCTATCAATATCTCTCGCGATCCTAGCAGGATAGAGAATGTCTATATTGGGGAAGAATGTTCCCATGCTGAGATTCAAGAATACACTGATCTATTTAAAGAATTTTGTGATATCTTTGCTTGGTCTTATGATGAAATGCCAGGTATCAACCCTCATATTGTCGAACATGATATAAAGACTTATCCCAATGCTAAGTCTGTTCGACAATGCTTGCGTGCGGTGAATCCTAGGAAAGCACCGGCGATTGAGGCAAAGATAGAGAAACTGTTGAAAGCTGATTTATCTATCCTGTTCCCTTAATGGATTGGGTTTCAAACCCCATTTCAGTGGATAAGAAGCAGGGAGCAATCCACATATGTACTGATTTCCATGATTTGAATCATGCCTGTCCTAAGGACAATTTCCCCACACCATTTATTGATCATATTTTGGATGAGTGTGCGGGTAGCGAGGTTTTTTTCCTTCATGTACAGCTTTTCTAGATATAATCAGATACAAATTAAACCTGAGGACCAACATAAGACTGCATTTATTTGTCCATGGGGAACTTTTGCATATCAGAAAATGCCTTTTGGCCTTAAGAACGTCGGAGCTACTTTTCAGCGGGCCATGACCTTAATCTTCCACAATCTCAAATCGATTATCGAAGTATTTTTGGATGACCTTGCTACTCATTCTCATATGAGAATGCATCATTCCTATCATTTGAAATTGGTATTCGAAAGGTGCCGCCATTATTTGGTTAGGTTAAACCCTCACAAGTGCATCTTTTATGTGAAGTCATGTCGCTTGTTAGGATTCATCATTTCTAAAGAGGGTATAAGAGTCGACCCTTTGAAGGTTGAGGCAATACTTCAGTTGTCTCCCCCAAAAAATATTCATCATCTTCAATGTTTGCAAGGCATGGCAAACTTCTTACGAAGATTCGTTGTCAATTTTGCCAATTTGACTAGAGGCTGCATGCATCTTTTGAAAACGGACACCACCTTTTGTTGGGATGAGTGAGCCCAAGAGTCCTTTGATGCACTCAACCGAGCCCTAGCATCAGCCCCAGTGATTAGTCCCCCAGACTATAGCCGTGATTTTCTACTTTATGTGGCCGCGTCCATGGAGACGATTGGTATGGTTTTGGTTCCAGAGGATGAGGAGCTCTAATAGCATGTCATATACTGTCTGAGCCAAAATCTTATTGATGTAGAGATCTGTTATTCTCATGTTGAGAAGCTTGCTTTAGCTACCGTACATGCGGTTCAATGGTTGAGACATTATATTCTCCTTCGCCAGACCTTGGTTGTAGCCCATGTCAATCCTTTTCAATTCTTCCTCACTCAAAGGATGATTGGGGGAAAATATAATAAATGGATTGTCATCCTGCAAGAGTTCAATCTCAAGTTTGTTTCAGAAAAATCAAAGAAATCGTTAATTTTTGCAGAGCTTATATCGGATTCCCCAAGCGAGGTCGAGGAGTTGGTTTGTGAAAATACATTTATCAATGAACACATCTTCTTAATCTCAACTTTAGACCCATGGTATGGGGATATCATTATATATTTACAAACATTGAAGGTCCCCACTCAACTCTCACGGGATGAATGACGACGATTACGTCACGTGTCTAAGAATTACCTCATAGTGGATAACACTTTGTACCGTTGTGGCGTAGATTCCATTTTACGATGTTGTTTAACTCATGAGGAGGCTGAGGTAGTGCTAAATGATTGCCATGGAGGGGCATGTGGTGGTCATTTATCTGGGCTTTCTATAGCCCAAAAAATCTTAAGAGCGGGTTATTTTTGGCAGTCGATCTTTAAAGATTGTGTATATGCGGTCAAGAGGTGCCACCCTTGCCAGGTGTTTGCACGTAATATGCACTCAAAACCTGCCCCGTTACATCCCATCATCACTGTCAGTCCCTTCACTAAGTGGGGGCTTGATTTTATGGATTGCAACCCAGCTTCAGCTAGGGGGCATCATCATATCATAGTGGCTATTGATTACTTCACGAAATGGGTTGAGGCTATGCCTACAGTTAAATTCGACGGTAAGACAACCGCGCACTTCATATTCAACCAGATTATTACTCGATTTGGGATTCCGAAAGAGCTTGTCATTGACCATGGATCACACTTTTAGAATCGTATGATGGAAGAGTTGGCATCAACGTTAAGGTACAAGCAAGAGCATTCCTCCTCTTACTACCCTCAAGCGAATGGACAAGTAGAAGCAGTGAATAAGTCACTCAAATCCATTCTCCAACAAACCATCACACAAAGCAAGAATAATTGGCACATTATGTTATATCCTGCTTTGTGGGTGTATAGAACTGTTGTTAAGACTGCCACGGGTTTTTCTCCATATAAACTTGTACATGGAGTGGAGTCGGTATTACCAGTTGAGTGCAAGATTCCTTCTTTGAAGCTAGCTGTAGAGCTCTTACTAGACACTTCCCCATTGGAGGAGCATTTGGTCCACCTTGAGCAACTTGATGAGCAGCGTCGAGATGCCATAGTGGCTCTAGAAGTAAATAAATGTCGCGTAAAGGTCCAGTATGATAAGACTGTCCATCCAAAGAGGTTTAGTGAGGGAGACTTGGTCCTTTTGTGGGATCAATCGAAAGAACCCTTGGGGCAAGAAAGTTTAACCCCATGTGGCGTGGTCCTTACATCATCAAACGTGTGTTAGAGAAGGGCACTTATGAGTTAGTGTATTACGAGAGAACGACCTTGGTGGAGCCTAGGAATGGGCTCTATCTCAAAAAGTACTATGCATGATTTTTAGCCAAGGCTGGTTATTGTATATTATTGTACAGTTTTGCATAGGTAGGTCTTTTTCTTATAGTGATTGGGTTTGTGATTAGTTTCCGTTTCTTTTGGCAGATGTCAATGGAATCTTCCACCTACATAGGATTCGCGGATGGTGCGAGCCGTCACACTCAACACTCAGCCTCTACTGCTTGGGTGATTTTATACTCCTATGGGTCAGGTATTGTCTTCAGGAGGCATATGTTTACGGCCATCTTCAAACAATGTAGCTAAATATAGTTTCGTTATTGAGCTTCTACGGGATGCCATTTCACATGGCGTTCTCTCTCTTGAGGTACGTCTTGATTTGGAGTTAGTAGTGTCACAGCTTAATGGTTTGTACCATGTTAGAGATCTGACATTATTAAGAAGATTCTTACGTGTGAGATTATTAGAACGGCAATTTGACAATATAACATACATACATATTCCAAGAATTAATAATCAAGTTGCTGACTCATATGCTAACTACATGTTAGATTGGCATTTGATTCATACACAGTAAATTCATCACAAACACAAATTTTTACACATGTAAATAAATAAACCGATAATCATTAAAAAAATTATAAACTTCCAAAATGTGGTAATACATAGTGTCATGATACAAAAATGGGGCTCTCGAGCCACCAAACTATAATACACAGTAATACAAAATGTATCGCTCCCAGGTATCTAAGCCTGTGGAGGAGGATGGGGGTTGTGATCATGGAATGTCACTACGGTTCTAGATAGCTATCGGAATAATCACACCCATGCTCATGGTACACCCACCACCTGGTGTTGCATGGCCTCAAGCAAGTCCTCGACTTGCACCATGGGAACTCTGTGTGTCAACCTCACAAAGTTGGTATGAATGCTCAGGAGCGTCCGCTCCGCATCCACACCCGTGATATCATCTCCTCTTCCCCTCTGTCTATGACGAGGGAAGCCTTCAAGCCACCATGGTCCCACATCTGCATGCATATGGTAGATGTCACTATGTATTGTCACCCAAAAACATGTCTTTTGATTCCATATAATCAAAAAACACAAAAAAAATTAAATAACTCAAAATTTTAAAGAGAGGGTCGAGATTCGTTACCTACGTCATCGTATTCCGATCCTGGTGGTAGCGGCATGTCTGGGCCCCCCCGAAAATCTATCCCCACATAGGGTTAGTCATCGATGGCAACTATCTATCGTCGTCACCATGGAAAGAACTCAGCTGGATAGGGGTTGGACACCCTACCTCCCCCCAGTCTGCACATCGCACCTGCACAACATCGTTGGGCTGGATCTCGAACCCCGTGTAGAGGAACGTCAACTCTGGGGCTCAATCCTGGAACACGCTTGAAGAAAAACATGCTCAGTATGCTACTGAAACCAAACTTTCACACTCTACCCATCTTACACTCACTGAGTTGATGTTTCATGTTGCTCAGTAGTGTAGTGCTCCAATCATATACCGTGGGTCTCATGCACTCCACTACATAGAACATTAGAAGCCACGAGGCCTAGTGGAGTGAAGCCAAGCCTGCTATCCTTCCTAGTGTCAGTAGGATGGCCTTTAGGCCCAGCACTTGTATAGAGTTGGTTTGGATTTGACTCCCCACCTTCTCCGTGTCTGGATAGTAGTACACCGCAATGTACTCATCTATAGTTAGGCCACCTCCGGACCCGAGAGAACGTAGGTTCACTACTTCCCCCCATCGAAAAAGTCCAGTAGTAAAGTATATGTCCTCCACCTCTATGGTGAGGGACATCCCATCTATCTGGAATGACTCTAAGTCTGGATCCCAGTAATCCACCAGCATCTGCAATAGTCCTGGTTTGGCCCTTAAGCCACCAAGACACCAAAATTTGTAGAGCCCACGTGCATGTAGGGCTTGTTGAGCCATTAGATCGGCCCTTACTACCTCCTCTGCATCACCATGTTCACGTTCTCTCCATTCTAGGATCATCCTGCACAAAAAATTGCAATTTTTCCCATTAGAACACTTAAAAAACCTCATGCACAGTCGCATACGCGATTGTTTGCCAAACAGCCGCGTATGTACGCGACTATGAGGGCATTTTCCACGTATATCCAGCCCTATACGCGAAAAAACCCTCGATTTCCACGTGGGCCATAGCGCCTATTTTGGATTGGCCTAGAAATCCCAAATAACCATGGAATTTGATAAAAATTGCATCAAAATGGAAGAGAAGAGCATGGGTAAGTACCTGGAAGAAACGGTAATGGATTCTGCCGGATGGATCTCCTAGAATTCGCTGTTGAAAATCTGAGCTCAATTGGGTAAAAATTTCAAATGTTTTATAATGTTTTGAATTTTTTACTATTTATAGAAATTTTTCAAATTTTTGAAATTTTTTACCCCATTTCCTATAGTTTGGACCATTTCTAATCATTTTGGACCATTTTTTACCTAATTTATGATGTAGGAGACCCTTTTGAGTGTCGTTTCAGCTGTTGGATTGACCCATTCATGTCAATCTCAGGTATCATGTCTAAACTGGCATATAGGTTAGGTTTCATCACCATTTGCATTTTGCATGACCTTATGACCGTTTCATTATAGCCTTAGGTATGAGCCCACTCTATTATGTCACGGAACCTTCTTGTTGTTTTAGAAGTGGCATGATATGAGCGGTAGAGCTTGACCTTACATGGGTACCCTAGTTAGCGCCTTATTTGCATTTGGTGCCCATGCTGGCGTTTTGTCCCTTAGGGTGTGGGAGTCCATTATATAGTATTACCATGACATTTCGCAAGAGCCTCATACTCCTCTTGATCTTTTGCTGGCTTATTTCCCTCAGGACTCCCTTATGTCAAGTTGTAATTGCATTATCATGAGCTTTGCCTGCCTTATTGAGCTTTATGTCAGCTTCCCTGACATTGAGTTTTAGCCATATAGCCCGAGCTTGTCTCATGTCTAGCCATGTAGAGCCATTTTATATATCCTTTGTAGCTTGATTCCCTTTTTGACTGGGAGGGGATTTTCCCCCGAGTGTCGCTATCCTACACATGTATCCTTACATTGAGCATAGGTATGTTCCACTGCTTGGAACTAGTTTTTTTTCCCCTATGACACTCATCTCCTCCTAGTCTATAACTATAAATCAGTTTTATTATTTTTCAAGCTTTTGAAATATTTGAAAAAGTCCAAAAAAAAAATCAAAAAACCAAAAAGTCGAACAAGGAAAGATGTTATCTTTGGCAGCTGTCGAGTCGTGTCGCCTTCGAACAGAGCACTGTATATCACATACATTGTTTGGGTGTATAGCTTGACTTTTGGAGTTGTACTCATTTATCTGAGTTTATCTCCACCGACTGGTTAAGCTTCCAGTCCCCATGGAGCCTCTGTCAATGCCTCCTGTGTCGCAGAGATGTCCCAGTTTTGTATATTGAGTCTATGCTGCCTTTATTCAGTCACCATTCACCGTTATGCTCTTGTTCGAAGGAAGTTGAAACCTGAGTCGGACATTCCTCAGTTATCTTGACTTTGCATATCAGTCATTCCTGGTACAGTTACTGGTTCGTGCACCTTATGATCGAGTCCTTCCACATCATACAGCTTTGCTGAGTACCTCATGTTGGATGATGGGGGATGCCTTAATGCCCTCCTTCCAGTGGATTTCATCCCATCGACTTCAGATCATTTATTATGGGATTGGAATCTAGAGTCATTTTTGAGTGCCTTGAGACTTGCAGTCATCAGTGGCAGGTTCTCTCGCCATCGACAGTCTTTGGGAATACATCAATGTCCCCTAATCGATGGATCCTCTCAAGTGTTTGACCTCAACACATTTATTCACACTTGTTAGTTTGCACTCTAGTACCTTGATTCCCATTTTCATTATCGGTGGGTGATCTCGTGTCTGTTAACGGTATACATCAATGACCGATAATCAGACAATGGACTACTATGTTAAACCTCGACACCTCTATTCACATAGTAGGACATGTACTCGTAGCGGTTTGTGTAGAAGACCTTCCAGATTCATGGCATCTCTTATATGCTACCTCCTTGATCGTGCCAGTGTTTATGAGATTTCAGCTCTCGTGACTTGATTCCAGTATATGTCAAACATTTCCAGCCATTATGGAGATCTTGATCCATTATATATCTTCAGCCATTATGGAGATCATGGTCCTATGTATATCTTCATCATGGATATTTTGATCTATGTATATTGTATGTGGCGATGACCACTTATGTGATATCTTGTATCATGCCTATTCATGTCCATTGTACTCTTATGTATCCAGGACTGCTATATGTATTTGCATTTATGTGCAGAGTTGTATCATTGTACTATGCTGATTGGGTGGCTAGTATTCCATTTGGGATCCTTCATCACTCCACTTCTAGGATGGACTTATAATGTATTTCAGCCATCGTATGACCCCTCTGACCTCACACATTAGGGGGCATCTGTTATAGCTGATTTTACCACTCCAGGTAAATCACACTTGTATGGCCTTCCCCTATCCCTCTGTAGACTCCTTAGACCCCTTGGACCATTTTTTATCCTTTGATGTTTCCTTGACCATCCCTAAAAACATGTGAAAAATGATACACGTGACTTTTAAACCCTTAACCGCATATATACGCGAGTTTTACCCCTAAACCCGTGTACATCGAGATGTGTGCATAATCCAAATCCTTTTGGAGTTTTCCTTGACATGGATCCGACTCACTTGACTCCTGGCCTTCCATATGCCTTGAGATCGCTTGGATTCAACCTTTCATTACCCCTTTGAAAAGCTATATAAGGAACTATTTGGTACATTGAAGGCATATGAGAGAATTGAGAGCAAAGAAACTATAGTCCATTGTTGCCGGAACTTGTGCTTGAATTCGCATCCCTTTGTCCCTTGGAGCACTTTTGTGTTCTTCCCGGGCTTGCCTTTTTCTTGTGAGCTTGCTATCGAGAGATGGAGGATTGAGGTGGTGGAGGCCCAAGTGGGGGATTCAGTTTCTCTGATTCGCGAACGTGCCGACAGAGGTTGTATCCATTGTAATCTCTGATTTTATATTAATAGAAATATCTTTTCTTGTCCAATAATATATGTTTGAATGAATATTTTATCCATGGATGATTTCAAATGCTTATACATTGTTGATTATATATGCTAGAATAGATCTAACACCAATATATATAGTATGCTTGTATTGTTTACTTGTTGTTGAGGAAGTGATTTATCAATTCAAGTGGAAGTTGGAAAGCTCAACGGGGATCTACTTCAACCATCCGAAATAAGGTACAAGGTTTGATCCTTTAGTGTTAGATATTTAATTTCTATTGCATATTGGAAAGGATTGATTTCTGGAGTCAAGCTGTCTTTTGTGGTACCCCAAGCCATAGGAATTTCTCTCCATAACAGCTGGTGAACACAGATGTCTGAAAAAACTATCTTTGGAAAACGAGACTACTTTATGGTACTAGGATCTGAACATACAGCAATTTCTTCAATGTATTCCCCAAGACTTTTTAAAAGACTTAGTGTTATCAGGAATATTGCACCTTTTGCAAACAAAAGTTGTTCCTTTGGTCTGAATGGTTCAAATCCAGAACAAATGAGTGAACAACAAAGGATGAAGACCTGCCCTGAATGTTGTAGACACCTGGAATACCGCTTCGATTATGAACCTGTGTACCTACAAACATATCAAACATACAATCACATCAAAGCTACCAGAAAATCATCTACTTATCCATGCTAGTGACTAAGAAATCTAGCAACGTATACACGTGAAATCAAAACAATAGTAATGTGGGACGGAAATCAGCTTTGCATTAAGAATGTATGGAGAAGCTTACAACTGTTGCCTTAGTGTCGACAAGCTCCTCCATGAGACAAACACTTCATCCCCATAAGCTCCAACTTTGCTCTCTATGCTCTCCAATGATTTGGACTAGGCAGTCAATCCAACAGCATAACAATACCTCTATAGTTCTCCCCCCTAACTATGGATATGAGCTTGTATTTATAAGGCTCAATGGATAGGAATAGTTGAGAGAATGGTGGGTGAAGTGGCTCCAAGATCCTACCATGGGGGATCTCGAGCTCAAACTAACTCATAATGATAGGGATAAGGGAGGACACGAGGCTCAAGTTCTAAAAGCCTCGAGAAACTTCTTTTTTTCCCATTTTACCCAGGGTACCGCTTTTGTTCCCTTATTACAGAGCGGTTTAGGTGAGAACCGCTTTAATAACAAAGCCTATAGACAGTGGCACCGCTTCTCTATAACAGGATACAGGCAATGCTGAACAAGGTACCGCTCATCAGCCACAGGGTAAGTGTGGTGCTAGGTTTTTTCAAGTAGAATTGACAAACAGAGCAAGTTTCCACCCCAAGTGTTGGGATTAAGAGAAAACATAGGGGTTAAGGATCTCATCACATGATGGTGACAAGATTTAGGTATAACACTTAGACTTATCCAGGGATAAGACTTTCACGCATCACATTCGTTGTCATCCTTTAGGAGTGGGGTATCCAAAACTAGGATTCTTGATAACTCCCCTGGGGCCAAAATATGAAATTCATTTTATCTCTATCTTTTGGTTTCCATTAGATATGACTCCAAGGGATCGTAACAAGTTTAGACAGATGTATTCGTTTATTCCTCGTTCCCATTCTATCAGCATTATTATGATGCTTTATTTTCTTATGACATTTGTCTTTTGAGTCTTCCTTGATTGCTTTCTTTTCTTTGAGATTTGGTATGGGTTCTTCCATCCCTAATGTCCTTTTGTGTGAGTGATAAATTTGTTTCAAGATTAAGGATGGAGAAGAACCTTTCTAATATTTGTTGTTTAAGCAACCTTTTTTTATCTGATGGTTTATTCCTTCGGCATTGTTTCTTCTACGGAGACTGTATGTCTTGGAATTTTGAGTCTTTAATATAAGCCTTTTGGATTTTAATTTGTAGCATGGGATTATTTTGAATGACATACATCTGTCAAACTTTCTTACTTTCCATGGGTCTATCATGGTAGGCTTCCTAAAACATATATTAGCGTGAGAATGGATGGAGCCCCAAGATAGTACTATAGACCTCATGAGTCTTAGTTATTTTAAAAGGTTTATAATGATTCCAATGTGGAATTGAATTTAGCTTCCCTTTCTATAGTCTATCAATAATTAAATAATCTCATATTTGATCAACGTTTACCACACCTGCCTTCCCATAAGCAGTTCCTGATCTCCAAAGATCTTCAAGATTATTTAGATTCCTATATTTCCCAGCGTCAAATATTGAGCTAGTTTATTATAAGCAAATAACAAGCAAAAATATGAATCAAAGTCAATCAGAAAAGACAAACAGGCTAGAGAAAATCAAGAAAATAAAGTTTTATTTATGTACAAAAGTGCTCCAAACTCTTACGTAAAGTACTATTTGAGAATAAGGTCGTTTACTGGAAGACTTTCTTCCTGTCCTTGTAAATATTGCAACCTATAGGCTGAGGGGCCAAGCTTCTCAGCAATTTGAAAGGGGCCAACCCATAGATGTTGAAATTTCATGTGTTTGCCCTTTTCATCATGTGGGTGATCCCACTTTAAGACTAAGTCTCCTACTTCAAAATTCCCCTTCCTGGATCTTCGTTTGTCAAACAATCTCTTGACAATGTCCTAATGTTGGTTAAATATATCTTTGGACTTTTGTCTAGATTCTTCAAGTTTCAACAGAGTATTAAGTCGTGCATGTAATATTTCGTTGTCGAATCCTCTTAAGGCTTGATCTAATTGCAAGGATGGGAGAAGAATGTTTGGGGGTAAGATGGCTTCATTCCCATAGACCAGAGTATAAGGAGAAACTCCTACAGAATTATTTAGGGTGACCTTATCTACCCATTGTGCATTAGGAAGTGCTATGTGCCAGTTTCTTTGACTCTCAATAACAGTTCTCTTCAAAATTCGAATTAGATTCATATTCGTTGATTCTACTAACCCATTTCCCTGTGGATAATAATTTGCTGAATAATGCAATTTATTCCCTTTTCACAAGAAAATTTAGTTATATTGATAGATGAGAAATAAGATGCATTGTCAAAAACAAGGGAAATTGGAACCCCAAACCCAGTCATGATGTTTTCTTGTAGGAAATTGATGACTGCATCTTCATTAACTTTGCACAAAGGAACTGCATTCACCCATCGTCTCAAATAGTCTATGGCCATGAGGATATATCGATGTTGTAGTGAAGAGTTTGTGTTAATCTCTCCAATAATATTTATGCCCCACTATTCAAATGGTTTTGAAATAATAACGGGCTGCAATGGTCTGGCTGCTTTCGGCAATTTTCCACCACTTCTTTGGCACACATCACACTTTCATGCATAAGCATGAGCATCTATAAATAGATTAGGCCAATAGTACCTAGCTCTGACTATCTTATGAGTTGTGGTATCCCCAGATAAATGTCCTCCTACAGGACCGTCATGCAGTTCTTTGACTACTTTATATGCATATTCCTTTTCCAGACATCTAAGAAAAACTCCATCATAGTTGTTCCTTAAAAGTAATCGATTAATTATCTGATAAGAAGTGACTTCAATCGAAGTTCTCTTCTCTGCTTGGAGTTCCAATGTTCTAATAGATATCCTTGTTGAAGATAATGCACCAAGTCTTTGTACCATGATTCGGGACTAGTGAAAATGGGACATATGTCAATTAATTTTAATTCTGCTTCATTCTCCCAGTCATAATCTTCATTAGCATGACTTTCTGCAAGAAATTTGCAGGGCCCTTGACCTTTAATGATAGTATGCGGATTGAACTTCAAATCATATTCTTTCAATGCGGTCACCCAGTTTCCCTTTGCTCACCCAATTCCTTCTGTACAAAGAGAGACATGACCGTCGGATGAGGAACGATAACTTTTGTTCTATTCTTAAAAATATAGGGCCTGAATTGTTTTACTACCTCGAATACTGCATACGCTTGTTTATCTACAGTCGGGTAATTTAGTTTGGCCCCTTGTAATCCAGTGCTCATAAATGATATTGTATATTCATCTCCCAATTCTCCTTTCTGTGTGAGCACTTCTACTAGAGAGTTATCTGAAGCAAAGGTGTATAGAATAAAATCCTTTTCAAAATTCAGACTCCTTAAAGAAGGTGCATGAGCTATTGTTGTTTTGATGTCTTTAAAAGCAACTTTCTCAATATCAGTCCACTTGAACTATACGATTTGATTTACCATCTGCTGCAAAGGTTTTACAAGTTGTGCGAAATCTGTTACAAACCTTTGAACAAATATTGTTCCCATAAATCACTGCATAGCCTTTTTATTAAGGGGAAAGGGAATCTGAGATATAGCTTCAACTCTCTCCAGGTCTACTGAGATTCCCTTCTTTGAGATGATGTGACCCAATATTTTTCCTTCATGGACCACGAAAAATAATTTTCTTTGGATTAAAGGATATGCCATATTTTCTACAACGGTCAAAAATCTGTAATAGGTTAAAAGCCTTGCCTTCTCTTCTCTTGGAGAAAACTGTCACATCATCTAAGTATACTGCTACACATTGGCCAACTAATCCTTGGAGTGCAATGTCCATGGCCCTCTGGAATGTGGCTCCGGAGTTTATGAGGCCAAAAGGCATTCTCATATAGGCGAATGTTCCCCACTTTATGTGAAATGTAGTCTTCAAGTGATCTTGCTCGACCACTAATACTTGATTGTAACCCAAAAATCTGTCTAACAGGGAGAACAATTCTGAGCCTGATACCGTTTGTAAGATTAGTTCCATTGGTGGCACTGGATAGTTATCTTTGTCTGATGCTCTATTTAAATTTTGGAAATCAATACACAACCTTATCTCTCCCGAATTATTTCTCACCGGAACTAGATTTGCCACCCATTTAGAGTGTCGAACCTTGAAGATAATATTTATATCTAGTAGCTTCTTTACTTCGTTTTGGATTAAAGGCTCTAACTTATGATGCATTTTCCTGAGTTGTTGTTGAAATGGTTTTACACCTATCTTAATAGGGATTACATGCTTGATGATGCATGTATCATAAGTTTTCAAATCCTCATACATCCAAGCAAAGATGTCTTTGTACTGTTGAAACAATTTAATGAACTTGCATCTTTCTCTAGGTGAGCAACATTTTCCCAAATTGACATATTTGGCCTCACCTTCTGATCCTAAATTTACCATCTCATACTGCATTGATGATCTATTTGTTTTAACATTGGCTGGTTTTTTGAATTTGTTTTGCAGATCAAACATTCCTTCAAGCGTTCTTACTCCTTTAGGAATGAAATTTCCTTTGAGCACATCTTTGTTTTGTAAATTTGATTGATGTTCTTCTTTGTCAATCACAGATTCTTTGAAAAATTCTTCATTGGTCAAAAAATTAATGATTTTCTCATCATCATCGAACACCCTTAGATTTGTGATATTATCAGGTACCGATGACCTGAAAATTAGTTCAATAGAACACTTATTATTAGTTGGTACTAACCTAGATGCAACAGTAGCTAATAAATCAGCAGCAACATTTCGTAATCTAGGGATTTCATTTATGTTAAAAGCATTAAAGTGCGCTATCAAATTCCATACTTCAACTTGGTACCCTTTAAGGTCTGGAGATAATCAATGAATTGTGTCTCTTATTTGTCTCACAACTATCTCAAAATCACCAAAAACTTTTAATTTTTTTGCATTTAACTCAATGTATTTTTTCAAACCTTAAACTAGAGCTTCATATTATGTTGTGTTATTTGTACATTCAAACTCTAGCCTACAAGAGAGAAAATGTCTATTCTTTTCAGGATCAATAAGGACACAACCTACTCCCAATCCCTCTTGTGGTTTAGAACCATCAAAATACAAAATCCAAAATCTATCTTCTAAATTTATTTGGTTGGTAGCAACTTCTACACGGAGTAACTAAGTTAACTATGTTACAATCAATGTCATCGTCCTGAGAAAATTGAAGGATATCAGACTATGTATCTGATTCATGACTAAATTCCTCCACTTGGTAATTCCTTGGTTTGAGTTCTAAAAAGTAGTTTCCCAAAGCTGAAGATGAGAAATTTATCGGCTCGTTCTTTTCCTCCAACTGATTTAGGTTCTGTTTCATGTAGGGTTATCTCAATATCTTAATTTGATTCTGACTATTCTAGTATGGCAGCCACATGTGAGACCAATCAGTTGCAAAATAATCGTTCAGTTTCGTTGACCAGTCCCTGCTTAATATTAGAACATAAGCCTCGGGTATATATACCACCATTATGTCTATGATTTGGCACACCCTAGTATCTGCAGACAATCTAATTAGCATGCATTTCATCTCCCCAATAACCTTAACAACAGACATATCCAGTTGAATGATCTAAGAGGGGGATGGTGTTGGTTGACCATTGATCTTCTTGCAGATAGATAAAGGAATAAGATTAGATGAGGCTCCAAAATCTACCAAACAATTATGCATGTTGTGATTGAAATTTTCAAATGTTAACAAGAAAGGAAAAGTCTTGGACTTTGACTTTTCGCCAATACTTGCCTCATTTATTTCAGTATCTGATTCGATGGCCTCTGCGGTACTACTTGGTTGTGGGTCAAATGTTTCCAATAATTTCTTTCTATGTTGAGGAAGATTACATAATTCAAATAAAGAAATATTTGCTTTGGTTTTCTTAAATGATCTTCC
The DNA here is from genome assembly GCA_001517045.1 of Pseudotsuga menziesii. Classification (NCBI taxonomy): domain Eukaryota; kingdom Viridiplantae; phylum Streptophyta; class Pinopsida; order Pinales; family Pinaceae; genus Pseudotsuga; species Pseudotsuga menziesii. Next base: position 167,793 of record LPNX011103656.1, read on the forward strand.
ACAATATCATATCCCATTTTATACTCTTTAATACTTTATGTTTTATTTGCCACAGTTTTCATAGGTTTATTAATTATTGGGCTATTTTCCTTTATGTTTTCTGGATTAACCTTATGTTGCGTTTGAGTAGTGCTGATAATTTCTTCATGGTTTCCTTTATTTTCTTTCTTTCAGGCAGCACTAAAATTTGATCCACCACTAGTCCTTTACTCCTTGTTGTAACATTTACTGATGATACTTGGATCTCCTTAGTATACTCTTCCTCGCTCAATCCCAATGTGGGTGCCCAATCCCATAAAACCATTGTGGTCTCTTCAGTTGTTTCTTCCGGTTCATTTGTTTGATCTTCTTCTTCTTCTAGATCTTCTAGTTGGGCGTCTAATAATTTATTCATCACCAAAGTCATTGAATTTATCCATTGTGGGAAAATTTTCTCGAAGTGGTGTTCTTGATTAAATGTACAAAAATGATCCATACCAACTTCATTAAAATTTAGAACAACAGAATTAAGTAGAGGGGGTTGGGGCTGTTCGCTTTCCTCCCTTTTCTTATAGCAGGGCTTGAATGGATTTCTTGATGAACTAGTTCCCTTTTCCTTTTCCAAGTCTACTATTTTGATCAATAATTTCTACACCATTTTGACCACATTTTCTAATTCATTTGAGTGTTCTTATTTAGGCCTAGTTAACATCAAAGGATCTTTACTTGCTATTGTTTTTACTTCCAGTTCCACGATATGTCTTGTGATATTATCCAAATCAGCTTCCACCTTCTTGGCTTCTTCATAATTTTATACCAATGTGGGTTTAACTACCTTTATACAAACATTGCTATAGGTGGTTATAATGTTGTAGTATAATATTCTACCAAAGACTCCTCAGCCGGTTTTGTTGCAGCACTAAAACTATTTAAAAGAGTAGTGAATCTTTTATTGAAATCTTGAACTTTCTCTTTTTTCTCGATATTCATAGACAATAATTATTTCATGAGCATGGCTACGGTTTTTTGATTGCCAAATTTACTTCTAAACACTCTTTCAAAAGTATCCCAATATTCTATTGAATTAGCCTGTAGACTAAAAAACCAAGAGAACACTCTGGGCTCAAAAGTATACAGGAACAGTCTGCAGAATACATCCTTGTGTTCAACATTCAGAAGGTTTAGAGTGATATAAAATCTTTTGAGATGATCTTCAGTAGAAACACCTTTTCCAGGATCAAACTTTGGTAGCACTTGTTCTGGGTGTTTAGCTAAATCATGTAAAGGTGCATCCAAGTTGAGTGGCGTCCTGGACCTCCAGGCGAGTTGATTAACAACTGCAGCCATAACTTGAGGCGAAGATTGTGGGAAAAATTGAGTTGTAGGAGATTCTCGTCCCAAGTGATCAAGAGGTTGAGTGATTTCTTGGATAGATAAATCTACCAATTCTTCCAAATTTTCCACAAGCAATGAATCTTGAGTATATGAGACTGCTTTCTTGGGAGCTTTCCTCTTGGGTAACACAAGAATTACTATCAACCCACCAAGTTTCTTAACATAAGATCATGTATACCTTTGAAAATGATCAACTTCTTCAAATGGGAAAGTGTGTAAATATTATGAATCTTCTTCTTCATAAATTTCCCTTTCTTGTTATTCAGTTTCAAGAATGAAATCTTCATGGAAAGTCATTTCATATGTATTTCCAACGGAAAATTTTCTCACAAACGGATTTCATTTTCCATCCATGCACTGGCGGCCCTCCTTCTAGAGAAAAATATGTTGATGTCTGGAAAAATTTCAGGTACCAACAGTAGGGATTCTTTCCGATAATCGATCCCAAGTAGATCATTCACCGTTTGGTATGGGGAATCTATCCAATTAACGGTCCATCTACCGTATATTTATGTGTTTTAAATGTTTTATCAGTTACGGCTTGATTCACCGCTTATGTTGCTTTCTTTAATTAAATGATGAAATGCAAGTGCCAAATCTAAATGCATGTAGTCGATAAACAGAATCCTCATAAGTGATGCGCAGGTTCTTACCACTCATGTCTAATCAATTACTTCTTTAAATTTGAATCTAAACAAGTCTATTCTAGTCTAGTCTATTCTATCCCTGTAGGGAGCAAATTTAAAATTATAGAAATGTACTGTAACTATTCATACTAGTCTCATAAATAGTTATTTCAAATTCATGTGCATATTCACAGCAACAATATTATCAAAGAAAGCTCTGATATAATAAAACATTCATTACCCATTTCATACATAGACAAATATTTACATATAAATCAAAATCATTCATAACCAAAGAAGTAATCCAAAGAAGTTAGAACGATCTCACAATTGTATGGAAACAATAAGAAGTGATTCCACATTGTAAAATTCCACACATCCCAAGAAAATTCTTGTGCAAGCCTCTCCCAAAAAATAGGTCCTTCTTTATTATCAAAAAATTGAGTTCTCTTACAAAATAGTCTACCCCTCCTTTATGCTAGCAAAAGTCCTTTTACTCTACTCCCTATCTCTATTTATATTACAATTATGATTCGTCATCTAGTGACCCTTTGATTACCCTAAATCTAGGGATACCAAAAATTTTCTTCTAGTTCTTTACATTAGGAAAATGCCAAAAATCTATAAAAGACAAAACTTTCAAGTGGGCCCTACCAAGCTGGAAACATACTCTCCCCATGTGTTAGCCTCTTCTGCAATAGTCTTGTATTTTATTGGCTCTATTACTTGCATAGTCACTTCATGCATTTCAAGTTGTGTCTTTGTGCTTGTCACCTTTTATGTGGCAGACCTACACATATCTTCTAAGATGTGAGCATTGACAGAAGCCTGCCCAACCTAAGTGTTAATATCCTCTTCGTTGAAAACTTATACCTTCTTGATGTATTGTATATCTTCTTGCATCTTGTCCTGCAAATATGACATACGTTGGTCCTTGCTTGGAAAGTATGTGATTTTCGGAGCCAAAGGAATATGGCATTTCTCGTGGACTTGATGTATCCTTTTGTAGAAGTCCTCAAACTTTTCCACCGTTTTGGCAATTTTGTTGCTTAAACTCAGGGAGGGTTTCCTGCAAAACTCTAGGAGTGTCATTTCCGATTTTATGCATGTTGTTGTCTTTTGTGGAAAATGTTCAGGAAACTTTGATTTAGCTTCCACCGAGGTCAATTGGATTTTGACCTTCTCTCCGACTTCCATCATTCCTTTTTTGAAATTTAACGATCCTGTTGCAATCACCCTTAGTCTCGTCATTATCAGCCTCACCTTATAGATCTCACCTGTGAGAGTAACTTGAGCTGGATATATCTGTCTTCAAATTTTGTAGGCTTGGTCACAAAAAGGAATGATATCCTGCTTCTTCTCGTTAGCTATCTTCAGCTGATACTTCATAGATTCCTTCTGCTTCACCAATTCTTCTACTCGGGTTTTCAATTCTTCTACCCATTGGCTTGTCGTTGACTCTCTTGACTCTAGTTGTGAGATTCTAGCTTCAAAATCATTTCTCTCTCCCTCCATTATTACTAAGTGGACATTCATTGCTTCCTATTAAATTGAGCACATAGATCTATGGACAAACACACAACTCACAAGATAGATCACACAATTTACTCAGCAATTGAAGAATGAAACTGTGCAAAAATGGCTTGCAACTGTGAATGCTTTCATTAATAAAAAAAGTAATTAGATGATAAATTACAATGTAAGACAATGGCTAAATAGCCACATTCAATTTGAATCCACATGAGGAAATTCGAATTGATTAGACTCTACTTGACTGTAGGTAACTAAGGCCTTGTCTAAATTGTTATCGGAGGACTCAATAGTTAACTGACCTTGTCTAAACCATTATCGGAGTTCATCGGAGTTCTAAAACACAACTCAAGTGTCTAATTCAGTGTTAACTAAGGCTAACTAATTGTATTAGGTGAGCAATGTGCCCCTCTTGCATGCATCCATGCAAACCTGGCACTAACTGAATGTAGAGGACTAGAACTAAATGTAACTAACTCCTAACTCAACTTGACTAGTCACTAACTGAACTCAACTGATGAAGGTTGGTATAGGCACTCCTTATGGCTCCTAAATTGTAGGGATTGATCTAGGAGGATCCTAAACCGATGCATGCAAGTGCAATCATTGGTAGTAGGCCTCAATTAGTGTTCCCCACACTTTAGTAACTGGAACATGTGCCCCAATTAGGCCAAGTGGACCCAATGGTGCTAGTGACTAAAAATAGACTGGATGGACTCTCGATTTAGACATGACTCCTAATTTAGACATATGACCAAATTGGATAATGGAGGATTAATAATCCTAACACCCCCCATGAATTCTAACTTGGAAAATCTGTGGGCCCTGGTAACTAAGACCATAGGTCACCCATTACATCAAGTAAAGTAAAGTAACTACTCAATACAAGGAGTTGGGGAAAAAACCACATGGGAAAAAAGCCCCCCCTCTATCTAAGCAAATAGAATCTGCATTCAAGTTTGAAAAACTTGGAAATATGTTGTTGCAACCTTCATCTCTGTGATCTAGTGAAGCAGCAAGAATGGTATTCTGTGCACCAAAATTCTGGGGCCTGGCATGTAGACTTCTCCTTCTTGTCCCAAAATGTTGATGGAAGGAAGAAGGAAAGTAACCTTTGCCTCTTTCTGGCTGAAGAGGTGTATGATCCACTCTATTCTTCTGAAGGTAGTTTGACTGATCAGACCTTTCCATGTGACATATTACATGCAATTTGTTGCATCTCTCTGAAGGAGGTAAGATTGCATGACATAGCGCAAGATTCTCTATATTCTAAATGTCAGATGGATTTCCAATCACCTTCCTAGCTTCCTGCTTGGAAGTAGGGATTGAATTTGAATAAATCTTAATCTCATGAACTGATACAACTGATTCTGCAATACTAGTGGAAACTGCAAGAGAAGGAGATGGAATGTTTTTACCTTCCCTTTGAGAGTGCACTGGTTCTTAAAAAGGCATGAAGTGTGAGAAATCATATGCCTTGGAGGCATGATTTGCAGCACCCTTTGCTATGATGTTCCTAGTAGAGATATCTGTGATATCCATTGAGTCAAGATAAAATATCACTCGCTTTGGAGAGCCAGTATGAGTCATTTGGTATACAAATAATAGATTTGAAGCTAGGGAGGGGACATAGAGCACATATTTGAACCTTCCATGTTTAAGCTTGATAGAGCCCTTCCCTTTGGTTTGAGCTTTATTGTTATTGCCCAGCCGAATACTAGGACCATCAAAAGACTGTAAAGAAGAGAATGATTCTCTAGATGCAACCATATGTTTGGAAGCTCCAAAATCAATGAGGAAGACATGTGTTGTTGAGCAGCTAGCCTTCAGTGCATGGCCTCTTTCGAAGCAATCTTTTGTGTCTTTTGTTTCTTCTCTCTGGTCAGCCTTCCTTGTGATAGCAAGTGCAATAATGTTATGTTTCTTTAGAAGAAGAGTCATTTCATCAATTTGTCTTCTCATGCAGGAGCTATCTAGATGAAAGCCCCTTCCACGGTAGGAACAAAGGGTCTTCCCTTTTCCATTCTTCTTGCTTCTCTTCGAACCTGAAGGCTCATTTGATTTCTCTTTCTTCACAGGAGACTCGTCTCTTTGCTTCCCTTTGTCATTATTAAGAATTGGCTCTACCTCTATCTCTTCTATGAGTCTGAAGAGCTTCTTGGTGCGAAGCAGTCCCTCCATGTCCTCCTTCCACTAGTGGTAGTTGAAGGAAGTGAGCAGCTCTACTGGATGGACCATTTTGAATGCAGTAAAGATGACTGAGTTGTTGTAGCGAATGCAGTGAGGAGAAAGAGTTGCTTGTATTGAATGCAATGAGAAGAGCTAATAACCTTTAAATCACACAATCAAACATACAAAATAAGGTTGACTACCTGCACATTTTAGGTTTTCATCACACCCAGCATAATTGATCAAGAAAGCTTGATCAACAATTCCTTAACTTGGGGTATTAAGTGGTAACCCTTCTGCTTCTGGTGTAAAGTAGGAATGGAAAAAATTGCTCAAAAAAATGATCCAGCTGGAGATCTAAGGAGGAGAAGTGCCTTGTCTATTGAGGCTCTGATACCATATTAAATTGAGCATATAGATCTGTGGACAAACACACATCTCACAAGATAGATCATGCAATTTATTCAGCAATTGAAGAATGAAATAGTGCAAAAATGGCTTGCAACTGTGAATGCTTTCATTAATCAAAAGGTAATTAGATGATAAATTACAATGTAATACAATGGCTAAATAGCCACATGCAATTCGAATCCACATGAGGAAATTCTAATTGATTAGACTCTACTTGATTGTAGGTAACTAATACCTTGTCTAAATCATTATTGAATGACTCAATAGTTAACTGACCTTGTCTAAACCATTATCGGAGTTCATCGGAGTTATAAAACACAACTCAAGTGTATAATTCAGTGTTAACTAAGGCTAACTAACTGTGGTAGGTGACGAATGTGCCTCTCCTGCATGCAGCCATCAAAACCTAGTGCTAATTGAATGTAGAGGACTAGAACTAAATGTAACTGACTCCTAACTTAGCTTGACTAGTCACGAACTAAACTCAACTGATGAAGGTTGGTATCAGCACTCCTAGTGGCTCCTAAATTCTAGGGATTGATCTAGGAGGCTCCTAAACTGATGCATGCAAGTGAAATCAGTGGCAGTAGGCCTCAATTAGTGTTCCCCACACTTTAGTAACTGGAACATGTGCCCCAATTAGGCCAAGTGAACCCAATGGTGCTAGTGGCTAAAAATAGACTTGGATGGACTCTCGATTTAGACATGACTCCTAATTTAGACATATGACCAAATTGGAAAAGGGAGGATTAAAAATCCTAACACTTCATTCTTTGTCTCCAAAGCCTGGTACTCGCTTAGGAGTCTTTCCTTTTCAGAGAGGATGGCATCATGATTCCTTTTTAAATATATGCCCTCTCCTTCAGTGTAAACATCTTCTCCTTGTTGTGCTCCACCTCCTCCATCAATGGATCTACATTGTCGGTGTTGGCCTATAAAGCTGCTATATTTATTGAGGTTATGAATTTGGGATCTTTGTGAGTACCCTCCATTATGGTGTCCTCAGTGACTGTGACCATGTCATCATGTGTGCCCATCTTTAACCACTTCTTTGACCTTCGTGTGATGGTTTTCCTTGATTTGTCGAAGATGAGGGTATCTAAGAGAGCCACCATGTGCTCCTTAGATGGAGTAAATTGAGTAACACCGAGCTCAACAAAAGGAATGTGACTACATGTCATTGTTCCACTTGATGAAGAAGGAGGTTCTGGGTCCACTAGGTCATTTTGGGTTACCTCTCTATCCAAATATTCCCTAATCATGCCCTCTTCTTATTTTCTTCTTAGATCTTTAGTCTTTTGCTTGGCTTCCTTTTGTGCTCTTTCTTCTTCTTCTTTCTCTAATCTCTCTTATTCGTGTCACTTCTAAGCTTCTTCTTCCTTCTTTCTCTCAGCTTCTTCTTTCTGTTTTTGTAGCTTCATTTCCATAGTAGTGATGTCATCTTTACCACTCTTCTTTGTAAAGTTATTTCCTAACTCAGTTAGATTGTTAGCCCTTTTGAATTCATCTTCATCCTTGTTGAAGAAATATGAGTATTCATAATGTATTTTTACAGTGCGCAATGTTCTACGACATCTCCTCTGCTATAATTTCTCTGAAAACTTTTCTCCCCAAAATGAAAAGTCTCCAGCTCTTTCACAAAATCAATGACACCTTTTACCTTGGAGAATTCGTATCCTCCGATGCAAAAAGGTAGTGGGGGAAAGGTTGCCTTTTTCATATCATGCAGGAAGTTACCAACTCCATTTAAGAACGCTTTCCTCACTGCCTCTTTATGGACTACATAGTACGTGGCATACTTTGGCAGTAGGGATAGAGCTCTAGAACATCCATACATTCTAAGAGATGTTCCTTCCTGCAAGAAATAGTAGTCTCCATACTCACTGATAATCCCCATGGCATTTTCGGACAGGAAATTCGGTTCTTTTAGGAAATTTAACTCGTAAAGAGGCATCAGAAATTCTTCACAAATGAGTTTATAAAATCTCGTGTACTTATGGGCCCATAGAATTTGATAAGCAACGTAAACAGGACACTCATTCTGGGTCCAAATGCATCTAATCTTAGCAAAAGGGTTCCTGCATAGAATGCAGTCAATAAGGTAGGATGACATATAAAACTCAAACCTTTTTTGGGTTATACCTCCCTGTGCAGCTGCTACACAGGATGACAAGCTATCTGATATTATGTCTGCCCAGTTAAAAATCATGGCTTCAAAGGCTATATAATATATTATAGGAACCCAATTCAATTTATAAATGGTTCCATCGGCTCGGACAAAAATTTTGTTCAGCATCAAATTTATGCTTCTAAATGGGGTTCGTAGGCTTTGGGACTCATAATCCCCACATGCTTTTTGGTGCAACTGTTTCCCTGTCATTATCATTCTCTTTGCACATTCCAAGGGATCAATATTTATCCCTTTGATCCAATCATTGTTCATCATAACCTATGCAGGAGGTAACTTGTAGGCCAATGTTATGTAAGTTGGATTAAATGAAGCAAAAGCTTCCCCTTTAATGTTAGAGATGATCCTCGAGGTGTGATTTGTCTGGGGAAGAATACACCTGATAACCTCTGAACAAGGAAATAGCTCCAAGTGAGTAGCAGCTTTAGTGATTCCTGACTTTCATATATTTTGGTATATAATCATTTCCTTGATACCAGCGTCTAGGATGTTTCGATCTTTGATCATCTGATAGAGTTCTCCCCATTTGAATTTGGGAGCAACTCCTATGATAGCCTTGGTATCTTTGAATTTTGTCTCCATCCTAGTGCTCAAGATTATTTCAATATCTGAGTCTGCCTCGCTTACCCTTGCCTTCTTCTTACTACTCCTTTTAGGCATTGTGTGAATTCGTTGTCCTAAAATATGTTTTCAATAAGGTAATCCCGCTTGGTGAAAGTAGAGCCTATGATATACAGACATGAGCATAATTAGAAGTGATTTAGTAATACCGCAGTTGTTTTGAATAATCAAATGCATCATTTTGTTTAAGTATCCTATATTGAAAAAATAAAAACTACTACTTGTATAATCAATCTCAGAAAACCTATATTGGACCTAAAAATTGGAGAGTGCAATCATGGTCTGTTGTTAGAATTGGGAGAAAAACCAAAGTTACATATCCATTGCTAACCATTCAAAATGCAATTGTGTAGGATGGAGAGGAGTGCTCCATTCAAAGTCACTTGACCATTTAATGAACTTGTGGTGTAATAAAAGGACATGTAATTACAAATTTCAAATGAAAACCTATCATCCCATATGCATATGTTGTTGTGTAAACCATAAACCTATTTCAAAAGTCTAGAGGAAGACCCTCCAATTCTCCTTCAATTTAAAACAACAATAATTTGTCAAAAAAATGTTGTAAGTAAGCACCTAATTGTATGTTTTATTATGCATTTTCAGTTGCAAGTTTATTAATGTCTGTTGATTCTTATACAGGTTAATGGAGGTCACAAGCTCGATTCCCAACCCTTTTATTTATTAAATTTTGACTTGTCGAGGAAAAGAGGCTTCTACTCATGACTTTATTTAATGGTGAAGGTGTGTAAAGAGATCTAGGTGAATGCGTTACATCATGGAAATAACTCATCTCGAAACTTTGGAAGGTGAAAACTTGATATTTCAAAAACATTGTAATCCTCTATTGTTTATCAAGTAAGACTGGGCATAAATTTATATGTAACACTGATGTGTTGTAAGTAATGCATCATTGTTGCATGCACCAATCGAGGTAACATCATTCTAAGGTTCTGAAGAGTTATAGGGTATTGTGTTCTAAGATTGAATTCCTTAATGTGCATTCAATGTTGCATACTTATCCCCTACTGTGTATGGTTAGGAACTCGCACAAGCCATGGAGCATTCATTTTAATCTGTTCCTGGTAGTTTTAGTTTCGTTGGTGAGTTTAAAGTGTATAGAATATTCACAAAAATCAGATCGGATATGACCCCTTCCTAAAAACCAAAAAGAGTAACAAAACTACTAGAAAAAATTCTATGAAGGACGGACTAAAACGCCAACTGGTCCAGAAAACCCTACGCCCTAAAAAGGTTTGTGTTCTACTGGCTATGGCACAAAAACAATAGTGAGACCAAACTCAACCTGAAAATCAATCTTGGTGGTTTTTTTCCTGTGTAAATCCATTACAACCTAAGTTGTGGCAACGACACCGCGGACAAAAATTCTACTAGTTGTGGAGGATACGGAATAGATAGGAGAAGGTGGGAAAAAATCCTAACTCAATGGACAAAGCTATGATACATTTACTCAAGCTTCCACCATATATAAAATTTTAAACTTTAAAAAACCACAAGAGTACAAAAGGCAAGGTGCCTGCCTATCAAGTGTTGAATCACCGCAGGCTAGGCTAGATGTAAAGGATCCAAATGTCTCTCCTTGATTGGTTGCTTTCACAAACGGTGTTTCATGGGATAGAAATCAAATAACTGCACCCATTTATATAGAAAAATGAACAAAACAGTCATTAATGCGATCGTTGGATAACTAAATGGGGTAGTTGAAGAATTAAATGAGGTGGTTGTCACAATGTCGTTTGGCGCGAAACTCAGTCAATCGCCATGAAAGAAAAAGTAACACCGACAATGTTGGTGATACTCTTGGAAAACCCTCCTATACTAGCGGTGATGCTTCATGAGTTCTCGTGGCTGTATCAGCATAGAAACTAAGTCCCTTCTGACCGCGTTGGCAACAACTCGCTGAATTCCTTTGATTGGCTTTGTCGATGCTCAATTTATCAGCCATTTCACTTTGGATGCGATCGTATCAGTGGAAAAAATCCGAGTTTATTTGAAAACTCTGCAACTTTCAACATCGGTAACATTCACTGAACTTCTCTGATCTTTTTTACGGTGATTCATGAATCACTGCCGACAGTGTCGACGGGTTTCTTTGAGTTCTGCCAAAACAGAAAATGCAAAAGCTTTCCTTTTATCCGGTCAACCATTTTGGAGCGATTGGTCGAGTCACTTTGACACATCGGAGAAAATGACCAAGTTACTCCGATATGTCAGAGGAAAAAAGGTAAGTTTTACTTAGCCAATACTTCCTTTGCTCAATCTTCTGGAAAAAAAACTACGTGTGCAGGATGGACTCCCTTGAGCTAGAAAACTAGTGTAAGTAAGATTTAAACAAAAAATAGAAGGAGGGGCCCAAAATATCAAAACATTTGGGGAAGCAGTTGCAGCAGCAACATGTTTCTATTAGTTGTTGGATATTAGCAAACTCAAATGGACTGTACCCTAATGCTAAAGTCTTATGCACGTTATAACTAAACTAGGTTGTATCCAACAACTTTGGCTAATTCAATTTATTTGCATGAACAAAATTTCTTAAGTAATCCTCCAATGGACATTGATACATTATGTTGACCCATTGGTTTGCAGATGTTAACTTGAACTCATAAGCAATTTGGTTCCAACAAGTATGTGCAACTCCATCCACAACAACCCCATGAATTTTATATATATGTCTAACAATGTTTAATGGGATACCTAAGTAGTTTTCAATATTCTTGAAAAACATTTTTGCAACCTACTTTGTTGCACAATGCACCTTATTTAAAATGAAGGTTCTGTACTTAAAAAATTAATCAAACACAGCCACTATCCCCTTATAACCTTGTGAAACATAAAGTAGACTGGTAAATCCCATAAAGGAATTTGCCCAATGTCTCTCCTATGCTAGTAAAGGTTCGAGTGTACTTCACTACATTATGGTGTTTGCCTTGTCTTGTTGGCACAAAATATGGGTTTGGGAATGCTCTTCAATGTCTTGTTGCATCTAGTCCTAGTAGGAACCTTGTTGTGGGAAAGACATTGGCCTCCATTTTCCTAGGTGCCTTGAATAAAATGAATCATGGCAATCCCTAAAGAGTTCCTTATGAAGGTTAGATAGCTTAAGCACATACATGGAATCACCAAATTATGTAAACCCATTGTCCATCCAAAACTTTCTGATTCTTCCTTCCTTCACTTGTTTCATGATATTCAAAATAATTGTATCCTTCTCTAACCATGCTTGGATATTCTCTTGCAAATTCGAGAATACCTACACCTACACTTGAATTCCCATAGGCAAAGATAAAGACTCCTTGTCCTCCTATAAGGTTGCAAGTTGTGATTTTATACTGAAGGTGGTTGCCACAACTTTCATCTTTCCTGGTAGATACTCAATGCTCATGCCAAACTATATTAGGAAGTCATATACTATGCCTCTTAGGTGACAAATTCAATTAAGTGGAAAAGTAACTCATTTCCACATTTTTTTTCTTCACTACAAACTAATTGTGTAATAAGTAGTGGCTCCATGCATGCATGCAATGCATAACTATTGTCATCTCTTTTCATGAACAAGATACATATGCTCATGATCCTGCAACATTTTACTCTTGTAGGCCACTATATGACCTTCTTGTGTCAAAATTCCACAAATGGAAAATTATGAAGTGTTTGTATACACTTTAAATTTCTACTCAAATTTTGGTATCTTCAACACATGTATTGACACAAGTCCATGCATTAGTTTGTAGAATGTTTCCCGTTACTTATCTAACCAATTCCATGGTATGTTCTTCTTCGACAAGTCATTAAGTGATGCCAAAATATTAGAGTAGGAAGAAGCAATCCTATGGTAGTAGTTAGCTAAGCCAATGAAACCCCTTACGCTATGGTCTATTCTTAGTTCCTCCCAATCCTCAATTGACCTAATCTTCGCATGATCCATGCAAAGCATATTTTTCCAATCTAATCGCCCAAGAACATAATTTTGGTATACCAAAAGACACACTTGGAATTCATCAAGTATAATTGATTTTTCCTCCACTCCTCCAAGACTTGTACCAAATGCCTCATATGGTCTTTGTTGTGGGAAAAACAAGCAAGAGGGTGAGTAATCCTCCCACACTTGTTTTAAACATGCAAAGTTATTGATGTTGCAACAAAGGCCCAATAAAGTGTTAGTAAATTAGTATCAAAAACTCCAAATGGCTAAGCAAACCCTAAATAATAAATAAAACAAAAACTAACAAGAAATAAAAGAAATAAATGGGAGAAGTGATAAACAAAATAAATTGAAACAATAGTGTGTCAAACCAAATGTTTTATTGCCTAATAGTCTAGCTAACTAAAATAGTGTCACCTAGGAGGTGAAAGCTTCAAGGTAAGCCAACAATATACCTTAGGGAGGTTCTTTTTGTCCACACGATTGCAAGATAACTAGCATAGAACAATGGAGAAACGCTTGCTTATTAGAAGAAGATAGCTTGTGCATTCCAACTTGAGGAAGGAATAAGATTGAAAGTGAAGCTCTCAATGTAATTCCAACAACATAACTTTGATATGATTTTATCCTATAGAATTAATGTCCATGGCTTCCTTTTATAGGCCAAATGGAGGCAAAGAAACATCTATATCCAAATGTGAACACTCTTGCCTTTGAAGTTGTTTCACGAGTACATGAGAGGGGCTATTCAATGATCCCAAGAATGTGAGGAGTCCTAGTCAAATTTTGGATCCAATAAAGTCGTTTTGAGCCTTCAATATACCATAGAAGTAAGCAGTCCCATCATTTTAACAGCCACGCGGGTTTCAGGGGAAATCCCGCATGGGTATACACATGTATATAAACATTTGACTCATGCAAGATAGCGTGGGTATATAGTGTTTTAATCTGCGTGATTGTTCGTACCAACTAAATTTGGCATTTTAGAGCTCAATTTGTCTTTTGGATATGATGAAGGTGTCTTTGTTGGACTACATGTTATATGTTGATGACGCCTTTCAGCAAGATTAGCCGAAATGTCGCTTGTATGCAAAATTTAAGCGTTAACATATTCCCCCTAATGTATGAGGTTCGGTACTGTAGGATCTATAATGCATCATCGTTTCTTTTCTCTCCGTGTTCTAATAAGATATCAAGCACTTATGCATGAAAGCACCTACCCATGGGGGAAGGTTGTTGGTGATGACCGTTAAAACTGTAGTAAATATTGTTTTATACAAACAAGCCAGGCATACCTATGCTCGTAAAAAAATTTCATAATAGATTACAATAAGAGGAGCCCGTGGGATCAAAACTTGATATTGTTGTGAAAAGGTTGAAGGAAACTTCAACCCTTATAGAAGTAAATGAAGTCAGAACAGATGTTACTGGTGCCAACAAAGTAGGACTAATGATCATGAATATTCCACTAGGGTGGGGGGCTTGAATAATAGTTAAGTTCTTGAATGGAGAATTTCATTGTACCATATGTCATGCTACCATGAATCATAAATGTGAGCAATACTACCATCGAAACATATGACTACCTCTGATGTGATAGATGTGTTGACATCAAGCATAGGGAAGATCACCAAGTTAGGTAGCACCAATGACTCTCCCCACTTAGTTCAAGGAGATCCATTATATTGATGGGAAGGGACCACAGGTACAACTACAATTACTGCAAATTTTAAATTGGCATGATATGACATCGATGAGAGATGAAGCATATGATAAGATGGCGGTCTTACCACTAGAAACAAAAACACTTTGTAACCAACTAGGCAATTGGCGGACTTGACTCAATACTCATTGATAAGCATGGGGCTCATGACTTCACTTTATCAATGTTAACAAAAATGAGTGATAGATGGAAACATTCTTCAACTGATGACATAAGGTGTAACAGAGGGAACTAGTGTTGGACACACTAGTTACACTGAGGGGGGGTGAATCAGTGTGCACAGCTTCTATTACGTTTTCACTTTTATTAACAATCAATAACTTATTCAATATTATGAATTATCACATTATCATTATATCATCATCAACATTATTATCATAATCATATCATCATCACATTAGAAGCATAACATGAAACAAAGAAAAGCGGATTTTACGTGGAAACCCAAGTCCTAGGGGAAAAATCATGGAAGCCTTTATAATAGTTTTCTAGAAATAACTGGAAGGAGGGAAAAAAACCCTTATTACAATGACTTCAGTTCTCCAGCCACAACCCCCTCATTTACAGGCTACAACCTGAAGGAAGCTACAAATCCCTAGTTTTCCAGCTATAACTGGAAGGAGGCTACAACCCCCTTTCTTTGCCCCATCATACCACCCTGATTTGAAGATAGAAACTATTGAACCACAACCACACTGATCCTATGAACCTGCTAATCAACACCTATACTACACTGCACAATCTTTACCACGCTTCACAACCACTTCCACTACTAACCATAGCTCATCATCTGATCACTACTCATCAACTTATCACTATCCATTGTATCACACTAATCATTAACATGTACAATAAAAATGTCCAATCAATATGTCCCTCACATCAAGTGACTCAGTCAATCTAAATCTGCACACTAAACTCAGTCCACTTGGGTCAAACCAACTGCTCATACAACTCATCCATTCTGAGTCAAACAGATTGCACATAAGGAAACTTGTGCCAATCTTGCTCAAATGAACCAACCTGTACCAAGATGCTTGTGTACCTCTTCCAAATCAATCATATACTTGTGTTAATCTAATCAAGTGCTCTAACAGACAACCAACCCTTCTTACTTGGCCTAGTTCATCAAGATACACTTTTGAGAAACCAAGACATTTCACATACAGTCAACCAAACTCTATCCAATCACACTCAACTCAATGACACCACAACCAACCTCAATCACAATCAAGGAATACTTGAAAATTAAACATGATATACCTCAACCAACTAACCTCAATCAAGAAGATAAAATACTTAACCAACTATGTCAAACTCAATCAATCTCATAACCTCTTAGAAACAAAAGGATTTTTCACTCCACTCAAATCAAGCCAACAAATCAAACAAATATCAAGCAAATAGTCAGTTACAACACTGTCAAAGGTTGTCATTAACAATCAATAACAATCCAACTCCACTCAGGTCAAAGACACAATGATCAACACTTGTCAAACTAGTTTTCACATAAAACACTTAGGTTTATCAAAGAAATCACTCACAAGATCTATTACTTACATGTCAACTTCCCATTCAATACTACACTATAGAATAGTCAAGATAAACACCAAAATCTATGCCAACAATATCCAAGATAATCATCAAGATCTATATCAAGATCACATCAAGATATATTCCAAGATAACCATCACCNTCAATCACTTCAAATATATATACCAATATATAGGCTCACATACTAAGATCAAACATGAACTCTATCCATGAGAGACATGTGCCATCACAAGAGAAACCCAGAAGCATGAACCATACCTTTTTTTAGATCATAAGATGAAGAAATAGTAGACAAACCAAACGGAACTCTAGATCATATCATCACATATCCCTCGTAACTATATTTCTAACAAGCCAAGAATTTTGTAATTCTAATTCCATATGAGAAAGTTATGCTAATTTTAGTGAAGATGACCAGAAATTTCTCTGTCACAAAATTTCACACTTTTCTCCAAGAGTTGTGAAATTCCTCACAAAATTAATGATGAACAAATGAAATATTTGATATTCTATTTATGTAGTTTATGGAGAAAATTTATTACCTTGGGCCGACATGCAATTCAAAATTACAAATAATTAAATTCTCTTTTGTTTGGTCGGCTCCCCCAAAAAGGTGGGGTACACCAACTTCAAAAATTCATATCTCTTCAACCCTAAGGAGTTAGAAGATGCTCCACATATCAACATAAATGGATTGATGATGAATATCTCCCTATGATGGGTTTATTTGAAAATTCTTGGTCTAATACTCTTAAATTCTTGAATTTGTACAGGACATCAAGACTCCACACATAAAGGTGCCAAAGATCATGTTACCTTATGCATAAGTTCCAAGGTCAAAGGATTCAATGGACATCATCAAGGGCATGATGGATTCTATGGTCTTCATATACACATACTTCACATTAACAAGGAGGAGGTATCCACCATATACTCATCATATCAAGGACCGCAACACCACCAATCAAGTGTGAACAAAGACTTTTCAAGAATATCATCATTATTATACAAGATGGATTCAAGGAATTCAAGGGCTTCAACATCATCATGTTCAAGGTATCCATATCATTAAAAACATATCAAATGGTTACACTATATATCTTCATCACCATAAGAGTACCAACACCCCAAAAGAGGGGTACAAAGACCTCACCACTAGTTTGCAACACCTTATGGGCTTCATATGAATGATCACAAGGCTATTACTTGCCAATGACCATATAACGTCCAAGGGACATCAAACCACCATATATGTGGGTTCAAAACCTAATATTTCAAGGACACCAAGGACCTCATAATAATGGTTTCAAACATACCACCATAAGTGTGGGTTCCAAGACCTAAGTCTCCACATGAAAGAGGATCAAGATCTAATCTTGTGGACTCAAGGACCCCACAAGATCTTAACAACCTCAAGACCATCCAATGAAAGCAATGGGCTTCACCATCAACACATCAATGACTTTACACATGAGCCACAGCATCCATCCAACAACCAATCAAGATATCGAAATAAGTAGAAGCATAACAAGCAGCACAAAGACCAGTAACCAAAGATCAACAAAGACTAAGGAACTCAACAATGGAATCAAATGGGACCAAGATACAGCTTAGGGGAACTTGAAAAAGTCAATGGATAACCAGGGCTTTTTTCATTGTTCCAAGGCCTCCAAGGGCTTTAATCTTGGGCTTGGACAAGGTCAAAAGGGATCCTCTAACACAAACAACCACAAACTAAACACTAACCATCAAGGGCTCCACAAGGGGAACCAAGGACTCAACAGTTGGCATCAATGACCCAACACTGTTGGCATCAATGAGAACTTAATCAACAATATCCCCCTTTGTCATTGATGACAACACCATAACTCCTCTTCAGAAAAATCTCCCACTGTCAACAAAAAATTTCTCCCCCTTTGGCATCAATGGAAAAGGGAACATCCTTTGACCATACTGCTCCCCCTCAAGGCATGCTCCCCCTGTCATCAACTTCTCTTCCTTTTCAACTTTTCTTCCTATTTGCATTAATGGCAGCAAGAACTTCTTTTGGCACTACTGCTTCCCTTATCATTGAGCACTTATGCTTCTTTGATGTACTTGTATTTTGTCACACAGATATTGCTGGAACCAACTACTATACGATACCCAAATCTTATAATCATGTGCATATCTCCTTTTACACGTTATTTGTACACTTCATATCATTGGTCATTAGTCTTGAAAATGTCATTGGGTTTTTTCCAAGATTTTCATCATTTGTGTTTTGATCTACTAACTTTATTCTCCATACTTTGGTAGGATGATGGTTGTTGATGTCATTTGATTGAACTTTCTTTCTTCTCCAAACTTTAACTTGTCCCTGCATCCTGCAATGTTTTGTTAAATGACCATAATGATAGCAAATGTAACACTGAACCAAAAATGCACTTTGATTTCTTTCTGCAGTGATTCTGTCATGAGATTTGCAATGAATGGCTTTGTGACCATAGTTGTTACACTTGTAGTAGTGGCCATGGCACCATATAGCATATCTCTGAGCAATAACTTCTCTTGATTCTTGTTGATCATGGAATATTCTAAGAATACATGTATTACTATTAGCCTTTTCTTCTTTTTCCATAGAGATTTTATTTTCTTCAATGTTATTCTCAATCTTCGAATTTGTCTTTAACTGAGTAGTTGTTTTGTCAAGATCTTCCTTCAAAGAGAGGGTCTTCAATTCTTGCTTTTGACAAATTTCTATCTTTTCTTGGAGTTGTCTTGATAGATATTCTTCTATTTTATTGACTTCTTCTACATGTTTGTTCATATCAAATATATTGTCTTCCATCTGTGCTTTTGAATTTTGATCATCCTCATGGGATTTTTGCAATTGACCTTTTAGTACATGATTCTCCTTTCTAAGTTCTAAGAGCTCCTTTTCAAATTCAAAGTTTGTCAGACACACCTTCCGTAACTCTACCTTCAAGGATTTGAATTCAAGTTCTTGTTTTCTACTTAATTTCTCTACCAATATTTATTTAGTCTTGCAGGTACTTATCTCACTATCTTTGTCTTGTAGCTTGCAGGTCAATTTTTTCTCCTTATCTTCTAGCTGTCTTCTGAGCTTGACAATTTCTTTTGATTACTTTTTAATTTTTGTAGCTAACTTCTCACGTTTATCTTTCAAAGAGTTGGATATGGATTCTTTGATTATGGTGGCTTCTTTGACTTGGAGTTTTAGATTAATTATGGTCTGTGTGGCCTTCTCATATTCTTCTTGATTCCTCTTCTCATATTTTTCTGATTTCTCTTGCAATACCTAGTTCTATTCACAAATATTTTTCACTTCTTGCGAAACATTAGTAATTTCATTTGTCGATCATAGTATCTGCTAAATTTCGATCATAATTCAGACAGCAAGGATTTTCATCATAATCTAAAGTATTGCATTCTAAAAAATGGCTCCTATCTTCTACACCTGATAAACATATCTCTTTAAAAGCATTACAAACAGAGTGTTCAGGGGACGTACCTTCATAATTATCTGGATCTTGTACTAACTTGTCTTATGCTTCTTGTTCTTCATTCAGCTGATTTATTTTGAAAGAGGATTCTTCAATTGAGTTGTACTTTCCTATTTTCTCCTTTTTGAGATCTGTCAGATCTTCAACCATGAGTTTCATAGCCTCTTCTTCCTATTCTTTAGTGGATTAGATCAATTCTATTTTGAGCCATAGTTCCTTAGCTGAGCTGCACTTTCCTATCTTCTTCTTTTGGAGATCTGTTAATCCTTCAATGATGGTTTCCATATCCATTGAGTTATTCTTCTTTGCTTCATTTTGAGCTGTTTTTTTCACTTTATTTGGAGGAGTATATCCAGTAATAACTAATTTCCACATACCGATTCCTTCTGCCTTAAGATAAAATTGCATTCTTCTTTTCCAATAGAAGTAATTTGTTCCATGAAACAATGGTACTACATTTATTGAGAACACCATGATGTGTCAAAGATATCCTTCAAGCTAATAAGGCTTTCTATGAAATACCCACTCTGATACCGATTATTGGACACACCATTTACACTGAGAGGGGTGGTGAATCAGTGTCCACAACTTCTATTAATTTTTTACTTTTATTAACAATCAACAATGTATTCAATATTATGCATTTTCACATTATCCTTATATCATCATCAACATTATTATCATCATCATAGCATCATCACATCAAAAGCATAGCATGAAACAAAGAACACTAGATTTTATGTGGAAACCCAAGTCCTAGGGGGGAAACCACAGAAACATTTAAAATAGTTTTCTAGAAATAACTAGAAGGAGGAAACAACCCCCTTATTACAATGACTTGAGTTCTCCATCTACAATTGGATGGAGGCTACAACCCCTAATTTCCAGGCTACAACATGAAGGAAGCTATAACTCCATAGTTCTCCGGCTACAACCGGAAGGAGGCTATAACCCCCTTTCCTTCCCCTGTCCTGCCACCCTGATATGAAGATAGAAATTGTTGAACCATGACCACATTGATCCTGCAAACCTGCTAATCAACACATGTACTACACTGCACAATACGTACCACACTGCACAACCACTGCCACTACTAACCATTGGTCATCATCTGATCACTACTCATCAACTTATCATTGTCCAATGTATCACACTACTCATTAACCTATGCAATCAACATGTTCAATCAAGTTATACCAATCAATCTGGTGCTCACATCAACTGACTCAGTCAATCTAAATCTACACACTAAACTTAGTCCACCTGGGTCAAACCAACTCCTCATACAACTCAGACAATCTGAGTCAAATCAACTGCACCTAAGGAAACTTGTGCCAGTCTTGCTCAACTGAACCAACATGTACCAAGATGCTTGTGTACTTGTGCCAAATCAATCATATACTTGCGCTAATCTAATCAAGTTCTCTGACACTCAACCAACCCTTCTTACTTGGCCTAGTTTATCAAGAGACACTTTCGAGCAACCAAGAGACTTCACATATGGTCAACCAAACTCTATCCAATCACACTCAACTCAATGACACCACAACCAACCTCAATCATAGTCAAGGAATACTTGACAATTAAACATGATATACCTAAACCAACTAACCTTGACTAAGAATATAAAAGACTTAGCCAACTATGTCAAACTCAATCAATCTCATAAACTCTTAGGCACAAAAGTATTTTCCACTCAAATCAAGTCAACAAATCAAACAAATATCAAGCAAATAGTCACTTACAACACTGTCAAAGGTTGTCATTAACAATCAAATCCACTTAGGTCAAAGACACAATGATCAACACTTTTCAAAGTAGTTTTCAAAGAAAACACTGAGGTTGATCAAATAAATCACTCACAAGATCTATTACTTACATGTCAACTTCTCATTCAATACTACACTATACGACAGTCAAGATAAACACCAAAATATATGCCAACAATATCCAAGATAATCATCAAGATATATTCCAAGATAACCACCACCATAGTCTCCATAACATATTCAATGAATTCAAAGATATATACCAATACATAGGCTCACATACTAAGATCGAAGATGAACTATATCCATGAGAGACATGTGCCATCATAAGAGAAACCCATAAGCATGAGCCATACCTTTTTGAAGATCATAATATGAAGAAACAGTAGAAAAAAAATCTATATCATGTAATCACATAGCCCTCATAACAATATTTCCAATGAGCCAATAATTTTGTAATTTCGATTTCATATGAGAAAGCTATGCCAATTTTAGTGAAGATGCCCAAAATTTTCTTTGTCACAAAATTTCGCACTTTTCTCCAAGAGTTACGAAATTCCTGAGAGAATTGATGATGAACAAATGAAATGTTTGATATTCATATTATATAGGTTGTGGAGAAAATTTATTACCTTGGGCCTGTTGAGGCCTGGAAATTCGCAGGCGACAACAGAAAGGGATTCTCCCCAATCAATGTTCCCAACTATCCCGTTGACTGCTTGGAATAGGGAATCCGTCTGGCTTACGGTCCGGCTACCGTGAGTCAAGTAACAAAAACAAAGTTTTACCGGTTGCGGCCCGGTCCACCGAGTTTTTGTATTTTAACTTAAGATATGAAATGCACATGCCTAACTAAGTGCAAGGTGATTAGGCTGCGAGGGGCGGTCACGATGTGATGCGCAGGTTCTTACCTCTCATCTTAGACCCGCACGCAACCAAATCACATACAATGAGAAACAAACTAATTATCTAAACTATCCCTAGGGAGCGAGCCATCAATTTTAAGCGAGTAATTCAATTTTTTGCACATGCAGTATGAAGGGCTACAGTTAGCTGATACTCCATTCAAACACATGAACAATCACAAATATTTAACAACCAGGTAGCCGATTGCCGTATGAAATCCAATATTACTCACATGGAAAGATCATGAAAATACCAAAGAACATTCAATAAGAACGTAGGTTCAGGAAACTAAACATTCTCACAGTAAATGAAAAGCAGCTGAAAACGAAATAGTTCCTTTTCAACATCATTCATTGAAACGCATTGATACATTCCATTTCACTTTCTCCAACCAGGTAAATTTGCAGTTTCCTTTTGCAAAACGAAGTAGTTCCTCTTACAAGCAAACATTACAATTTTTTCCAGGGGAAAAAGCCCCCTTTCAGTCAGGCTTTTCGTTATTTAAACTACAACTCCCTTCTTCTGGGCTGCCCTTAGCATGTGACCTTTCAGTGTCCTTGACGATTCAGTTCCTTCTCTGGTCATTGCGTTTTCCCAATCATTTTCCATAGGCATTTACCTTCTGACCGTAACTACTGAAACTGCCTCCTCGGTGTCTCTGTCATTCGTTTGTTTTGTCCTTTTCTTCGCTCTGAATTGCTTCAGCAATCTATGGGATTCTCTCTGCAGACAACATTGGTGTATTATCCACTAAACTGAGATATTAGGCATTGAAAATTTCTAACCATAATGATAAATTCACAAAAGGCTAGCCTGGCTCATCCGGGCGAGAACTCGCGGCAACACTAAATCGGCGGTCGGGCGATACTTGGATCGGGCGGGAACAGAATTCTGCATCGGATGGGGAAAGGCTTCAGGAGCCGCAACGATGGAGGAGCATAAGAACCAAGTAAGTGACAACATGGGCGATAAAGGCAACCAGACACCGGAGAGGAGGGTATCGGAGGCTAGATTGCTCTACCACCCGCAACGGCAGATGATGCAAAGGCTGAGCGACGCGGGCGGGGAAAAAGAGCAATGAGTTGGACGTCGGGTGAAACTCTAATCGGGAACTGACTTTATCCTCCCGGCTGCAACGGCGGGCAATTAGAAACTTAGGAGCAAGCGATCGAAACAAACGAATCGGGTGTCGGAAGAAACTCCAATTGGGCGTAAAGTTTGATCCGGGAGCCGCAACGGCGGGTGAGTTGAGGCTTAGCATCTTCCGAAAGAGGTCCGATCCAAAGCAAAAACCAACAACGTTAAGGATTAATTGCAGCCAAAAACATTTTTCTTTGCTAAGGCAACATTTTCATTATCTATGGGTATTAAACAGACCACACGACCCGAACTAAACTGAACGAGGCAAACAAAAGAGCAGGCATTTAAATTCAAAATGAACAGATATGCTCGAGGGGACAAGCCTTTAACAATCAGTCCAAGCAAAATGATGAGGAGGGGTCCCAGAGTTTAAGTAAAAAAAAAAAATCGGGGAGGAAAAGTTGCGGCAGCAACAACTGGCGATTTCCTGGTGAACCTAGATCTCTGGGTGATTTCTTTCTTGAATGGCAGACTATTCCATAACAAATGTATCCATTGAACTCTTCCAGCTATACAGATTTCTCAATAACAGAAGTGTGTACCTTAATCATTGATATCAGTCCAGTTCGGGCGATGAAAGTCTAGATTTTAGAGTCCGGATAACTCTGCTGAGGCCAAAATATGAGTTCATTATTAATTTTGTCTTCAGGTAGCTGGCAACATTTGACACCACAGGATTGTAGCAGGTGATGAACAGAAACGTTCATTTGTTCCTCATTCCCATGCCACTTTAGCAGCTTTTATGCTTTT
The DNA here is from genome assembly GCA_001517045.1 of Pseudotsuga menziesii. Classification (NCBI taxonomy): domain Eukaryota; kingdom Viridiplantae; phylum Streptophyta; class Pinopsida; order Pinales; family Pinaceae; genus Pseudotsuga; species Pseudotsuga menziesii. The sequence goes on from LPNX011103656.1 coordinate 192,003, forward strand.
GGGTTTTGTCCCCTTTTAATGCGAGTCTTCATGCGTGCCTCTATTACTGAATTTTAATTCAGGATCCTCTATCCCATAGTGCCCTTTTGTGTGAGCGATGTGCTTAAAGTTCCAGCTCACGGACGGAGAGGATCATCGGCAAATTAGTACTTTATGATCTAGATTTAGCTTTGAAGCATAATGTCTTTATAGGAATTCTGACTCTTATCTGCCTTCTGGCATTCATTTCCTGGCATGGGATCATTTATATTTAACACTCTGTTCATCTTGCTCTTCTCCGTGGGTCCCCTGTCATCGCCCGTCAGACTTTTAAGTGTAAAGTGTATGGAGCCTCGGCATAGTATTCTAGACTTTTGAATCTGATTGACCCTACAGGGGTTTAAACAGGACCTCAATGCACACAAAGATTTCGAGAAACTATTTGGTGGAAGGAATTCATATGGAAACCCACAATCTAACTATTCAACAAATGTTTACTATTTCCAGAAACTTGGAGTTCCCCACATAACCACTAGTTAACCACCTTTATTGAAAACAAAGACTCAAATTAAAACAA
>LPNX011103656.1:192719-242577 GCA_001517045.1 Pseudotsuga menziesii
TATACAAGAGTGAAGGGTGACACTCCTATTGCAGACTTGGGGGTGACTTTGTCAGCCCACAGGGCATTGGGTAAGGCTGAGCGCCAACTTCGCTGGTTTTCTATGACGGTCTTTTTTAGGATTCTAATGAGGTTTTTATTTGAGGATTCAGCCAGGCCATTCCCTTGCAGATAATAGTTAGCAGAATAGTGTAATTTTATACCTTTCTCATGAGCAAATGCAGTAATCTTAATGGAAGAAAAGTACTTAGCATTATCAAAAACTAATGAACTTGGAACCCCAAACCTGGTCATGATATGGTCTTATAGAAAACTGATGACTTCGTCTTCGTTTATCTTGCGCAAGGGGATAGCTTCGACCCAGCGAGTGAAATAATCAACTGCAGTAAGAATATACCTGTGTAGCAGGGAGGAATTCGGCTTTATTTCTCCAATGATGTCTATTCCCCATTGCTCGAAAGGCTCTGAAATCATTACAGGATTTAGAGGTGCTGCTGCTCTAGGTTGTCTTCCACCACATCTTTGGCAAGTATCACATTTTCTGACGTGTGCATGTGCATCCCTGAAGAGCGTTGGCCAATAGTAACTGGCCCTAAGGATTTTGTGGGCTGTAGTGTCTCCTGAATAATGTCCGTCGGCCGGACCATCGTGTAATTCAGACATTACTTTCTCAGCGTCTTCTCTTTCCAAGAATCTTAGAAGTACTCCATCATAGTTTCTTCGGAATAATATGCCTTCTACGAGTTGGTAGGAAGCTGACTTTAGACGCAAAGCTCTTCTTTGTTTGGAATTCCAATGTTCAGGCAACACCCCTGACTGCAGGTAATGTACAAGGTCTCTATACCAAGATTTAGGAGCTGTAAACAAAGGACAAACATCCATTACATGCAACTCAGCTTCATCATCCCATGCTTGTTCTTCATCATTACTGCTTCCAGTTATCAGCTTGCATAACCCCTGACCTTTCACTATAGTGGCTGGTTTGAATTCCAAGTCATATTCTTGAAGGGCTGTTACCCAGTTGCCCCTTCTTTCTCCCAATTCCTTTTGAATGAGAAGGGATCTTACGGCTAGGTAAGGGACTATTACCTTGGTTCGATTTTTGAGTATATAAGGCCTGAATTGCTTGACTACCTTAAATACTGCGTATGCCTGTTTGTCAATGGCTGGGTAGTTTAATTCAGCTCCTTGCAGCCCAGTACTCATAAAAGAAATTGGGCATTCATCACCCCCGTCTTCCTTTTGTGTAAGTACGGCTGCCAATGAATCATCGGACGCAAATGCATATATAATAAAATCCTTGTCAAAATCTGGACTTTTCAGAGAGGGCGCATGTGCAACAGCAGTCTTGATTTTACTGAAAGCATTCTTTTCTGTTTCAGTCCACTTAAATTGTGTATTTTGCTTAACCATCTGCTGCAATGGTTTAACAGTCTGGGCAAAATCAGGCACAAACCTACGCATAAAATTTATCGTTCCCATGAAGGATTGCATCCCTTTTTTGTTATGAGGCATAGGGATTTGCTCAATAGCCTTAATTCTTTCTGGATCTATGGATATACCCCTCTTTGAAACTATATGCCCCAGTAACTTGCCTTCGGTAACCGTGAACACGCACTTCTTAGGATTGAGGGAAATACCATATTTCCTGCAGCGTTCAAATATTTTCTTTAAGTGGAACGCATGCTCCCCTCTTTTCTTCGAAAAAATCGTGATGTCGTCCAGGTAGACCACCACACTTCGCCCAATCAGTCCGCGAAAAGCTATGTCCATCGTTCTCTGAAATGTTGCGCCATCATTAATCAGTCCAAAGGGCATTCTTCTATATGCAAAAGTTCCCCATTTAGTTCTGAATGTCGTCTTCAATCGATCTTCTTCGGATACCAATACTTGGTTGTAGCCAGAGAAACCATCTAACAATGAAAACATTTCAGAACCGGAAACCATCTGAAGCAATTGCTCCATGGGAGGTACCGGGTAGTTGTCTTTATCCGAGGCGCGGTTTAAGTTTCTAAAGTCCACGCACAGTCTGATTTCTCCCGACTTTTTCCTGACAGGCACCAGGTTTGACACCCATTCAGAATGCCTGACTTTAAAGATGATCCTAGCGTCCAGCAATTTCTTCACCTCGCTTTGAATCAGCGGCTCCAGCTTGGGGTGCATTTTTCTTAACGGCTGTTGATATGGCTTAACACCAGCTTTAATAGGAATGATATGCTTAATAATACCGGCGTCGTAAGTTTTCAAATCTGCATACGTCCAGGCGAAGACATCCTTGTACTGCCTAAACAGACTGAGAAACTTATCCCTTTCCGCGGGTGAACAACTTTTGCCGAGGTTCACGAACTTGGGATCCGTTTCAGTCCCTAAGTTAATTAGCTCGAACTGTAAAGTTGAGCTGTGTGTCTTCACATTAGCGGGTCTTCTAAATTTCTCATTCAAGTCAAACATTTTTTCCAACGTCCTGACTCCTTTGGGAATGAAATTGTTATATTTCATTTCAGCCTGATGTTCCTCATCATCTATGATAGCCCCTTTAAAGACTTCATCGTTTGTCAAGCATTCGATTATCTGCTGATCATCGTCAAATACTCGCAGGTTGGTGATCATATCCGGTACTGAAGGCCTGAAAAGTAATTCAATAGAGCATTTGTTATTAGTGGGAACCAGCCTGGCAGCTGATGTAGCTAAAAGATCAGCAGCTGCGTTTTTTATCCTTGGGATTGAAATAATGTTAAATGCATGAAATTGTCTAAGCAAATCCCATACCTCGTTTTGGTAAGCTTTCAAGTGAGGGGAGACACAATGTATTTGATTTCTTATTTGTTTCACAACTATTTCTGAGTCCCCAAAAACTTTTAAATTACTAACCTCTAGCTCGATCGCTTTCTTGAGTCCCTGCAATAATGCTTCATATTCGGCTGTATTGTTAGTACACTCAAACTCTAATCTACAAGAAAGGAAGTGTCTATTTCCTTGTGGATCAATAAGGACGCAGCCGGCCCCTGACCCCTCTAACGTCTTCAAGCCATCAAAGTATAAAGTCCAGAAAAAATTATCTACTGAAAGTGAATTTACTCCTACGGCTAAATCTACTATTTTACAGTCAAGCTCATCAGCCTGAGAAAAACGAAGGAGATCAGGCTGAGTGTCAGATGTGCTGCTAGCTTCTTCCACTTGATAATTCCCTGGTTCTAGTTCAAGAAAGTAGTTTCCCAATAGAGATTCAACTGGTACATTCTTCTCATCCAATTGAGTGATGTTATACTTCATGTAAGGTTCTCTTAAAACTTTGATTTGATTGGGACTTCCTTTGTACGGTAACCAAAGATGTGACCAATCTGAAGCGAAATACCCATTCAATTTAGCTGACCAATCCCTACTCAGGACCAGGCCATAAGCATCTGGTATGTCAACCACTATGATGTTAATAACTTGGGATACTCTGCTATCAGACGCTAGGCGAATTAGGACGTCCTCCATTTCACCAATCACCTTAACGTCTGTCCTATCCAATTGCACCACCCTCCACGTGGATGGCTTAGGCTGCCCATTTATTTTCTTGCATACTGATATGGGCATGACATTAATTGACGCCCCTGAGTCTACTAGACAATTGTGCACGTTATGATTGAAAACTTCAAACGTCAGGAGGAAAGGTGGATGTTTAGTTTTAGACATACCTCCGATGCTAGCTTCTCCGATTTCTTCTTCATCCCGGGGCTGATTTTCAGTGGGTAGTTTCTCTTCAGACGTTTCAAGTGCTTTCAACCGTTTTTCTTTCTGTTGAGGTACTTTGCACATTTCGAACAATGGGACGTTTGCTTTCACCTTCTTCAAATCTTCAACAATGTCATATTCAATTTGTGATCTAGTGGGCTGAGATTTACCATCACTTACGTTCTCTTGATTTGACTCAGGCGATGTTCTATTCTATCTAGGGTCTTGACTGGTAATAGTGGATTCCAGTATCTGATCAGCCAAGGACTTGTCCTGAAACTTCTTCCTGACATTCCTTTGCAGCCTCCTGATCTTTGGGAGTAAAAGACTGTCATCACTAACCGTCCCTTTACTTCTAGTTGTCACGTTAGCTTCCCTGACCTCCTTGCGTCCTTGAGGATTTTCCTCTTCAGCGTCGAGCACGGAGACAGAACTCCATAATGCCATAGTCTCCTCCTCCTGTTCTTTTGTAGAAGTGGAAGCAGCATTTTCTTTTCTCTCCTCATCATCTTCTTCTGTCAGTCTGGAATCCAACATCTGATTCATGACCAATGTCATTGAATTTATCCATTGCGGACAGTTCTTTTCGGAGTGAGGCTTCTGATGAAAAGTACAGAAATTTTCCATGCCTATGTCTGTCAAATTCATGGATGCATTCCTTTGAGGAGGAGGTTGGGTCTGATTGTTGTCTTCTCTTTTCTTATAGTATGGCCTGTAGAAATTTTGTGCTTCTTTTTCTTTCTCTAAATCTATGATCTTGTTAGAGATCTTTTGCACCATTTTGGCCATACCTTCATAGTCTGGTGCTTTCTCCTCCTTGGGCTTAGTAAATAGTAAGGTTTTCCTTTTCTCCCCCGACTGTTCAGGATAATCTTCGACGCTCTCCCTTTCAGCCTCCACCACTTCTGCCTCTTCATAAGTCTCCGTCAAAGTAGGCTTGGCCCTACCTTTTGCAAACATGGCTAAATCAGGACCCAAAGCTGAAGTATAGTATTCAATTAGTACTTTGTCTGAAGGCTTATCTATTTCAGAGAAATTTTTTAGATATGCCGCAAACCTTTGTGTAAAGGTGTGCACCTTTTATTTTTTCTCTTTCTTCAATGCACACAGTCCTTTCATGAGAGCAGCGTGAGTCTTTTGGACGGCATATTTACTTCTGAATATTCTCTCGAAAGTATCCCAGTCTGGGATAGAATTGGCGGGCAATCCAAAATACCACGAGGCCGCAGCTCCTTTGAGGGTATGCAGGAACAGTCTACAAACCACATCTTCGTGCTCCCCAGCCCTCAGACCTTCTAATGCCATGTAGAAACTCTGTAGATGATCATCCACCATGATTTTTTCGTTTGGGTCAAATTTTGGCAGTAACTTTTCAAAGGCTTGGGGTAGGTCGTGCAAAGGTGGGGTCAGATTCAGAGGCGATCTGGCTTTCCATGTGGGTGGTGGAGGATTAGGTGGGGGTTGATTGGCGTTAACACTGGCCATGAGTCTGGGTGGAGAGTGAGGGGGTGAAACAACAGGTGTGTGAGGACGTGAACCAACAGGGGTGTGAACAGGAGAGTTATAAGGAGTGTCTGGTCCTATTTGGTTCAAAGGCAATTCAACCTCCTATAAGGCAGTTTCCACAAGCTCTTCCCAGTCTCCAACCAACACTGAATCTTCAATTAGAGGACGGTCTTTCTTCTTGTACTCTCTTCTAGGCAATTCGGGAATAATTGGCAACCCTCCAATCTTCTTTACATAAGCACGGGTATGTCTTCTTAGATCATTTACAATCTCGTTGCGAACAGGATATATATGTTCTCTGTTTTCTTCTTCTGGAAATGAATTACGCGGTCCACTACTTTCAGAACTGTAACCAGCGGAATGTTCTCTGTAAAACGGGTTTCCTCGGCCAGCCATGCACTAGCGGCCCTCCTTCTAGCGCCAAACACTGTTGAGGCCTGCAAATTCGCAGGCGACAACAGAAAGGGATTCTCCCCAATCAACGTTCCCAACTAGCCCATTGACTGTTTGGAATAGGGAATCCATCCGGCTTACGGTCCGGCTACCGTGAGTCAAGTAACAAAAACAAAGTTTTACCGGTTGCGGCCCGGTCCACCGAGTTTTTGTATTTTAACTTAAGATATGAAATGCACATGCCTAACTAAGTGCAAGGTGATTAGGCTGCGAGGGGCGGTCATGATGTGATGCGCAGGTTCTTACCTCTCGTCTTAGACCCGCAGGCAACCAAATCACATACAATGAGAAACAAACTAATTATCTAAACTATCCCTAGGGAGTGAGCCATCAATTTTAAGCGAGTAATTCAATTTTTTGCACATGCAGTATGAAGGGCTACAGTTAGCTGATACTCCATTCAAACACATGAACAATCACAAATATTTAACAACCAGGTAGCCGATTGTCGTATGAAATCCAATATTACTCACATGGAAAGATCATGAAAATACCAAAGAACATTCAATAAGAACGTAGGTTCAGGAAACTAAACATTCTCACAATAAATGAAAAGCAGCTGAAAACGAAATAGTTCCTTTTCAACATCATTCATTGAAACGCATTGATACATTCCATTTCACTTTCTCCAACCAGGTAAATTTGCAGTTTCCTTTTGCAAAACGAAGTAGTTCCTCTTACAAGCAAACATTACAATTTTTTCCAGGGGAAAAAGCCCCCTTTCAGTCAGGATTTCCGTTATTTAAACTACAACTCCCTTCTTTTGGGCTACCCTCAGCGTGTGACCTTTCAGCATCCTTGACGATTCAGTTCCTTCTCTGGTCGTTGCGTTTTCCCAATCATTTTCCATAGGCGTTTACCTTCTGACCGTAACTGCTGAAACTGCCTCCTCGGTGTCTCTATCATTCGTTTGTTTTGTCCTTTTCTTGGCTCTGAATTGCTTCAGCAATCTATGGAATTCTCCCTGCAGACAACATTGGTGTATTATCCACTAAACTGAGATATTAGGCATTGAAAATTTCTAACCATAATGATAAATTCACAAAGGGATAGCCTGGCTCATCCGGGCGAGAACTCGCGGCAACACTAAATCGACGGTCGGGCGATACTTGGATCGGGCGGGAACAGACTTCTGCATCGGATGGGGAAAGGCTTCAGGAGCCGCAACGGCGAAGGAGCATAAGAACCAGGTAAGTGACAACACGGGCGATAAAGGCAACCGAACACCGGAGAGGAGGGTATCGGAGGCTAGATTGCTCTACCACCCGCAACGGCGGATGATGCAAAGGCTGAGCGACGCAGGCGGGGAAAAAGAGCAATGAGTCGGATGTCGGGTGAAACTCTAATCGGGAACTGACTTTATCCTCCCGGCCGCAACGGTGGGAAATTAGAAACTTAGGAGCAAGCGATCGAAACAAATGAATCGGGTGTCGAAAGAAACTCCAATCGGGCATAAAGTTTGATCCGGGAGCCACAACGGCGGGTGAGTTGAGGCTTAGCATCTTCCGAAAGAGGTCCGATCCAAAGCGAAAACAAACAACATTAAGGATCAATTGCAGCCAAAAACATTTTTCTTTGCTAAGGAAACATTTTCATTATCTATGGGTATTAAACAGACCACACGACCCGAACTAAACTGAACGAGGCAAACAAAAGAGCAGGCATTTAAATTCAAAATGAACAGATATGCTCGAGGGGACAAGCCTTTAACAATCAGTCCAAGCAAAATGATGAGGAGGGGTCCCAGAGTTTAAGTAAAAAAAAAAAATCGGGGAGGAAAAGTTGCGGCAGCAACAACTGGCGATTTCCTGGTGAACCTAGATCTCTGGGTGATTTCTTTCTTGAATGGCAGACTATTCCATAACANACAAATAATTAAATTCTCTTTTGTTTGGTTGGCTCACTGAAAAAGGTGGGGTACACCAACTTCAAAAATTCATATCCTTTCAACCGTAAGGATTTAGAAGATGATCCACATATCAACGGAAATGTCTTGACAGGGAAAATCTCCCTATGATGGGTTTATTTTAAAATTCATGGTCTAATACTCTTATATTAGTCAATTTGTACGGGACATCAAGACTCCACACATAAAGGTGTCAAAGACCATGTTACCTTATGCATAAGTTCCAAGGTCAAAGGCTTCAATGGAAATCATCAAGGGCATGAGGGATTCTATTGTATTCATGTCCACATACTTCACATTACAAAGGAGGAGGGATTCACCATATACTCATCATATCAAGGATATCAAGGACCCCAACGCCACCAAACAAGTGGGAACAAAGACTTTTTTTAGAATATCATCATTATTATACAAGATGGATTCAAGGAATTAAAGGGATTCAACGTAATCATGTTCAAGGTCTCCATATCATTAAAAACATATCAAATGGTTCCACTATATATCTTCATCACCATAAGAATACCAACACCCCAAAAGAGGGGTACAAAGACCTCACCACTAGTTTGCAACACCTTATGGGATTCATATGCATGATCACAAGGCTACTACATGCCAATGACCATATAGCATCCAAGGGACATCAAACCACCATATATGTGGGTTCAAAGCCTAAAATTTTAAGAACACCAAGGACCCCATGATAATGGGTTCCAACATACCACCGTAAGTGTGGCTTCCAATACCTAAGTCTCCACATGCAAGAGGATCAAGATCTAATCTTGTGGACTCAAGGACCCCACAAGAACTTAACAACCTCAAGACCATCCAATGTAAGCAATGGGATTCACCATCAATGCATCATGGACTTTACACATGAGCCACATCATCCATCTAACAACCAATCAAGAGATCAAAACAAGTACAAGCATAACAAGCAGCACAAAGAGCAGTAACCAAAGATCAACCAGGAGTAAGGAACTCGACAATGGACTCAAATGGGACCAAGATAAAACTTAGGGGCACTTGACTAAGTCAATGGGTAACTAGGTATTTTTTCATTGTTCCAAGGCCTCTAAGGGCTTCAAGCTTGGTCTTGGACAAGGTCAAAAGGGCTCTTCTGACAGAAACAACCACAAACTAAACATTAACCATCAAGGGCTCCACAAGGGGCACCAAGGACTCAATAGTTGGCATCAATGACCAGACAACATTGACATCAATGACAACATAATCAACAAATAGACTAAAGATTAAGGGCTTTATCATAGACGTAATATTGATGTGGTAACACGAATTACAAAGCCAATATTGTTGGGGTTCAGTGGACTCAAGTACATTGATCAAGGGAGACCAAGGGGTGATTCCAAAATAAAGATGTGATGGGGTTCCCATGGTTTTATTTTAATTGGGGAATGATTTGTACATAGAGAAAGAGGACTGTGGTTCTAACAGTTTTGAGTCAGTTTGGGAACCAAATATTTATATAGGAGGGATTCCCACAATTTTGAGTGAGTCAGGGAATCATTTTGATGATGTAGTAATTGAAAATGAGAAGATGGGTTCCCTATGAATCAATGCCATGCAAAATTTTCATATGGGGAAAACTAAGAGGGATTGATGTCTTCAAAGGGAGGGGGGCTCGTTGGTGTCTTCTCAGGGGTTGATTATAGGAGGAGTAACACATATGGTATATTGCTCATGAGGGAAATGAGAGGTTATCTATGAGTCATAATCATAACATGTGTTGAGAGATCTAAAGGCTGAGATGAACAAAGTGTCGGGTGAATGTTATATGGATTCAACTTGAAAAATTGGGGGAGTGATCAAATACCTCGAACTTGTAGGGGTTTGACATCATGGGTGCCAAAAATATAAAATGGGTTATAATGGTGTGCACACCCATGGGGGACATGTTATTCTAGATGACAACATTGACAGAATGTTATGATATAGAATTAGGACCCTGTGGTTATGTTTGTGTTTCTCCCTGCAACCTGGGTTTAGTCCCTAGTTTGTCCGTCGACAAATCCCAAGACATCGACCCGACAGAGCAAGGATCACTCAGGAGCACCTGCGATGCCGATGCAGTATCGCCCGATATATCTCTTAATGGGTAACTACCAGAACCATGTTTCTGCAGTTGTGTGGGGGTTTCCTCTTCTTCGGCACCTTTCTATCTTGCTCGACCGAAGCCAAGGGTTATGTTACTTCTCTTATTGAATGTATTCATATGATTCTATTTGTTCGTCGACGGAGATAATAACAGTTAATATAATTCCTTATTAGCGATTCCAACTAGCAACAGTGTGACAGATGAATATAAAGAATCATTCGTAAGCAAATACACATACATTCATTCGACATAAGCACATTCATCAAATACACATAGAAAACATTTAACATGGAAACCCATCAAAGAAAAACCACAAAGGCGTTCTTCATCTAGCATGAGAAATATATGGCACCTTTCGTCTATGCACTCGGCTTGCAAACTCTGTTCTAGATATTCTTCTACACTCCATACATACTTCTATCTCCTCTCATGCTCTATAATCTTATATCTGTGATTTTTTCCTCTCGTCACTCTATTGTCGATCCACACACAGCTTGGATCAAATCACTCTTCTCTATAACCCTACGACTCTTCGACTCTACAAATAGACACATACCAACTAGAAATTAAGCAACCAACCGACTAACCTGGAATTAACCCGCACACAACTGGGGTTCTTCCTTTTATAGACTCTTACATGTCGTAATCAGTCGACATCATTCTATTAGCCGACAAGTTGTCATTCCTATTCTCATAAATTTCTATTACAACTGTTAGTAGGAACTATCGGCCAGAATTACAAAGATGCTTTATTCCCTAAAGCATGTGTGACTCTAGCTGACTTCTTACCCATAATCTCTCAAGTTGTACTTTTCAACTGTTGCATTCCTTCTATCATGGTTCCTTCCGTCATGGATGATCTCATCACATATTCTCTTCTGTCGTGGACTTCTTCCCTCACGAGTGCTTCTATTGCAGCTTTCATTCTCCTGCTACTTCTTCTGTCTTATCTCTTCCTCCATCATAGCTTCCTCTGTCACATGAACGAACTCTTCTCATTCCGAGTAGAATTATAACTGAGTTCTACCTATCTTTTCCCAGGGCCAACAGGCCCCCAACACTCACCTATGGCTCGTCTCGAGCCACGTTGCGCTATTCCAAAGCTTCTGTCATTGTGACGACCTTTGAAAATTTGGGAATATCCTTTGTCTCTTGTCGCACATGTTTTTTTTCCTTCTAGAAGTTTCCACAAGGTCTAAACTAATGTGTTTCGACATTGCAAGTCCCGCAGTCTCTGTTGCTTGTCACACTTTTTGATATACATGTTGAATAATGCTTGTAAATATTTCTGCTTTGGCCTTTAATTCGATGACTTTGTTAGTCCTCTGCTGCTGTTGAGTGCACAACGTTGTGACTTGTTGTTGCAGCTTTTTCATGTGAGCACCCTTATCCATTTTCTCAGCTAACGACAACTTCTTCATCTCATTTTTCAGTTGAGTCACCTCAGTCTCAGCAATGCATAGTTGCTCTGTGACTTTCTCTAACTCGGCATTGTCGATCAATGCTTCCAATGTCTAATAAAATTTCTCGACTGCCTTGGCACATAGTGCCTCTGCCTCTTCTATTTTCTTCGTAGCTTCTACTATTGTCATCCTTCTCTCTTATATCACCTCTAGGGGTGTACTGGGTTTTACCTATAATTCTAACTCTGTGACCAAGTTGAATGACCTTGGCCTCTGAAAACATTTCATCTATTAATCCTTCATCTACAAAATTATTGCAAGCAAGTGTCATAACATTTTCGAGCTTGTTCCTTTCCTCCTCCAAGTTATTGGCTTTCTATTCGGGTTTCCTTAGATGTTTCCTTCATCTTACTAATAGTCTTATTCGATGCACGCACTTGCTTAATTAATGCTCCTTCTCTAACTTTCATTTCCACAACTGTGGCATTCTGTATCACATACATTTCATATAGGGGCATCTACAAAAAATAAATGGTAACATGGCTCAAGTTCTTAGCCATGGTATTCAATTTTTTTGTTCCCAGGTCAAGTGATTTTCCCACCAATTGATTTTTTATTGGTGGAATAGGTATCAACTCCTTAATCAGTCACTCTTCTTATGGCCCAGCTAAGTCCTGTAACTATGGCACTTATGGTTTGTAGTCAACCTCAACCCGTACTTCTTTAATCGTCATACAAAGTGTATGCAATAATCTGTTATACTTGTCATAAGCTTTGTTTGTCACACATCTACTTTTTGAAGGCTCTGCATAGCGACCTCTATCATTACTTTTGTCAACAGGGTAACATCATCGATGTTAAGGCCGACAATTCTTGTTGTTTTTTCTGCCTTCCTTTTATTATGCCTTGCATCAGGTTTCTCAGTCTGCTTCTTCTTGTTGCCCACAACTGGATATGTTTGGGTTGCACTTGAATCATTCTAGCGAGGGTTGGGAGAATTTTGCAGATCTTGTGCTACTGGTGGTGGGTCCCCTCCCTGTTCTCCATCCTTATGCATTTTTGGATCGTCATGTTCCATCTCTTCTTTGGAAGATAGTAGGTCTTCTGCGACATGAACTCACCATTCTTCCGACCAATATTGGGTAATGGCTTCAACTTCTTATTTATACATAAGAATTGGTTCGCCAACCATTGGCGTTGTGGATCTTTGTAGCTACAACAAGATGTGATGGGGCCCAATTATAAATTTAATAATGTTGTGAAATTGCTTAATGGCTTCGTTCGTGATTCTTGCTTGTTGCTTCACCTTATAGTGCATGGCTTCTCCATGCATTAAAAAATGATCATTATTGTCTCTTTGTTGCTCCTTTTTATCTTTCTTGAACTAGAGATTCTAATATCAAGCTCTGCGATAACGCACTGGTATATCTACCCTTGGTATTTTGTTGGCTTGGACCATGCGACAAATGAAATCAAAATGAGTAGCTAGGAATAATGGAATGCAATACATTTTTCCTGTGACTCTATTTTGACTTGCGACAGCATCACTCTTACTGCGACCGGTATCCACCCTTCGAAATTTTACTTTTCTTGCAACAGATGAATTTCATGCGCCCTTCTTTCTCCTCTTGCAATAGACAAAGAGTCTACGACAATTTTCCTTTCTCTGTGCCATATTAGTAGTTTGCGATGGTCTTTGCTTCTTCTTTGCGATAGTTGATTTCCTGTGATTAAAACAAAAAATTTCAGAGGGTTTTTCTTTTTCTTTTTCTTTATTTTCTCTCTTTTTTCATTCGACCAAGTCACGACTATCTTGATAAGGCTTTAGCCGACTTTCGTTTACCAGTTCGTTGGCAGGTGTTGGATCCAATTTCTGCAATTCCACTGTGCCTCCGTTAGTGATATGCATGACAATATACAGTCCTAACAAGTGTGTGTTTAGCTTACCCGAATGCTTGAAGAATTTTCTATCTTACAGAAGAACAAGTCCTCTAATCTGAAATAGCGTGTTCTTGATGTGGCGATCATGCCATATTTTTTGTCATTCTTTCTCAACGTTTTGATGATATCCTGCAACAAAACGATCTTCTTCCAACTGTATCAGCTATGACATTCTTACTCGACAGTATCGGCATTTGTCATTTCGTGATCCAAGCAATCCTTAGGTTGGGTACAATGTATTCCATCGACATCACAGCTTCTTGTCCATATACCAAACAAAATGGAGTCCAGTCTATTAACTTCTTACATATCGTGCGATATGCCCATAGTACTGTGAAATGTTTTTTATCCCAGTCATCTCTTTGGACATTGCAAATCTTTGTTAAAGCATTCTCCAGGATTTTTCTAAATGCTTCGACAACACCTTTCGCTTGATGTAATGCCCCATATTCACATTAGACATCTCTATTAGTTAGACATATTGTGCTTATCTACTTATTATCTGTTGGACTGAGCTCAACTAAGAAAACTATATTTTGTGACATGATGGGCCTCATTATATGCTATTACTAGGTTTGTGAATATCCTTCCTTTATTTGACGATGAAAATTTTATGTTTAATTCACTTTCAGTGGATAAGATGTGAAATATATAATGTGATACATCGACAATGTTTTCTTTATGATATGGTTGACATAATTATTAAATGCCATGCACACATTGACGTATTGTACTGTATACGAATGATGATGATGATCAACATATGATTAAATAGAAATATTTTCTATAAATTGTATGTTTTGGAAATACTAACCCACATGACACAAGGGATAAGAGGTAGTCGAGTATTGAATTTGATCTTGGATTAGTACTTACTTATGCATGCCACCTCATTAACCAATCTAATGATACGATGACACATTCTGATAATCTCGATAGCAGCATGATATGATTTTGTCAAGGTATAGACTCAGTATGTTGAGAGGGATGGAGGTGTTTCCCACCCTATGTTTTATGATACCCGAGGTCATGAAAGGGTTGTGCTGAGTCATGCTTCCCTAGATGTGTGATGACGATGGTCAGATGCCTGCTAGGGGAGGATAGGTCCGCTATTTAGCTGATGCTACCACTCTCAAGTTATATATGTATCTAGGTCGATGAAGTCAACGCCACATATTTACTAGCATAGGAAGGATAGGGAGGATGTGGAAGTAGGATAGGACGGGAGGATATGTTAGCTGGTATTTTTGGGGGGTTCGAGGTTTATGACACCAAGTTAGTGGTAGTAGGTATTCCTTCCTTGAGAATAATTGATTAATTCACTATTATCAATCTAAAATATAATGGTGTTATGACTTGATTGGTTAAATGTTAAATAGTTGATGATGTTGAATGATTATGTTGTGTGTATGATTGTTTGGTCTGTATGAATGATTATGACCATGTTAGTAAGTAAATATGCATAGGATAAATGATGTTTTCTTATAGTACATGTGTGAGCTATGCGTATGCTCGCCACACACTCACAACTTTCACATGTACGCTAGTATTGATATGAAATACTTAACATGCTAAAATAATTGTGATGTTGTTCTAGATAAAAGTGGGTCATGCATTAGTCAAGGTTCGATAATTATTGTTTAAGTCATATGGATATGTATAAACAAGTGAATTAGTTTATGCATTAACTACATAGGGGTGGTGCATTGGTAATTAAATATTGTTTTCATTATAGAATTGTCATCAGAGAGTTATCGTAATCAATGTGGTTACTGTTCGGTTTATACGAATAACATTTTTTCGTTTAGCATGCTTATCCTTTGTTTGAACTTTCGAAATGGTATTTGTTTAGAGGTGATTAATATTATAATTATAACCATCATAGTTAACGTTTGAATAATTGTAATTATTATTAGTAGTAGTATTAATATCATTATTATAACTATTGTGGGATACACCTAATATTGATTTATTTATGATTAAATAAATTATTTAACTGTCAGATTGTTTTACATGCTTGGTAAAACATATATATATATATATATATAATTGTTAGTGGTTTAATGAAATGCGAAATTTTAATTTAAATATTATTATATTATCTAGTTGATATTATTATTTAATATTTATTTGAAAAGAGTAGCAATAATAAAAATGTAAACATTATCTTCATGAGAAGTCAAGCATGGTATTTATTATGTTATCAGAAACATTTAAGGACTTGAGCACTGCATTAAATTATCATTGAATGAATAGTTCCATAAACAAACAAGTAATAACCATTCTTTGAATAAATAAATAATAAAAGTCAAATCAAGAAGTACCAACTTAATTAGTGATAAAGTATTTAACTGCTCAAGAGAACCATAAATCGGATAACGATATTGAAACATTATTTTATCTTGAATTGTGTAATGGTATGATTATTTATAATCCCAAAACATTGTGTTGAGGGTGGTGGAGTAAGAAGGAAGAAAGGAGGAGGAAAATTGGTATTTAAGAAAGGTCTCATGGAGGAGAACGGGTTGGGATTTTTTTTAATTTTTGGGAGAGTAAGACTCAGTTTTTTTGGGGGGGAAGCATGCATATCGAGGAGGGGGTTAACTCGAGGCTTGAAGGAGGTGGGAAAATGAAATGAAAGGGAAACTGTACTATTGATTGAAGGATCTGAACTAAGGAAAGCTGCTCTCGGGATTATCACAGTGTGGGCTCGGGGGCTAGGAAACCAGTTGGTTTCCTAGGGCCAGCATGATAAGTTGGTTGACAGGGTGGTTTATTGGTTTGGTTAATAAGTCTTGGTCAAAAGGATCTATCAAGGAGTTGTTCGAGGACATAAGGGCTACAGGAACCAAGACATACATACAACAGGTATTCTTCCCCTACAAACACTTAGATTCAAGTCATAAATTTAGAAAATAATCTTTTAAATTTCAAAATGTCTAATATTATGTTTATTCTATTTATAAATCTTGGATTTTGATATGCATATTCCTGTTATTCTATTTATAAATCTTTCATTTTATTTCTAAGTAGAATTTATGTTTCTAAGTAGAAATAACAAAGAACTTACAAAATAGACATGTATACATGAAGGAAGAAAAAAACCAATATATATATTTTTAAACAGTAGCTCTATAGATTGAGCTATATTACACTGAAAAACGACCTCTCCCAGATTTAGTGTTCCTTCCCAAGGAGGAGCACTACAGAATGGTATCAGAGCCCTTGATTCAAAAACAAGGACCTTAAGGGCCATCTTATGATATATATATAACACAATTTACAACAGGGATAAAGACATTGTACAATTTATAATAGGGATAAAGACATTGTACATTATTGAGAGGTATTGAGAGGCGTTACTCCTTTGGAAGAATCCATTTCCTTCAAAACCTGAGTTTAAACCTGCATTTCAAAACTTTCTCTAATAAACTTGTGCCCCTAAATATTTTACCTACAAAAAAATGGTAATAGAAGATACTGATAACCGAAGATTAACTATTTAAATAATCAGGAAACAAATATGTATATACATATATTATATTCACAGAACTTACAAATAGTTTTACGAACTGTTACACTCCAAATATGTCACCAGCATGTGATAGGATCCCTAACATAAGACATTTGCCCTCAAATCCCAAACTTGAAGAGAATCCTGCTCTAGGTGTTGATTCCAACATACAAAATTGCAGCACTGCTTCTACCCTCAAGCATATAAGCGGTACCCTATTCAGCACCGTACTAGTTGTGTGAGAACCAGGCGGTGCCACCGCCTTTAACCTATGTTGTTGGCGTGGTTCCTACCGTTACCACCTAAGTTGTACTGAGTGGATTTTTATCAAGTGAGCCTGGTGAACCGGACAAGGATAACTTGTTCGGACTTCAGAAGACCTGTGGAAGTACTTCTGGGAAGTGCTTGTTGTACTATATCACATGTTCATACCCCATGGGGAAGTTGTAATAAATGTTCTAGCATGATAGTGTCTGTAAAAGACTCAGTCTCTTAGACTTTATTTGTCAATCCAATCAGCCTAGGGTGTTTTTTCCCTTGGTTATTATTGGTTGTTGAATAAACGACTGATAATTTCTAAGTTTTTCACTCCATACCTCCAAAGTTGGGGTGGTCGGCTTGGCATTTAGGCCTATTGAGGTTATTAGAGTCTATGTGTCAATGTATAAGCATGCTAGACATCATGGTCGAGTCATATGAACATGTCTAAGTTCCCCTAGGTGTTTTTCAATTTTTCAAATTTTTAGTTTTTAAAGTGTTTTTTATTAAAAATTTAATTTTTCCAAAACTTAGGCTATTTTTTAATGGTTTAATTGGAAAATTTGATTTTGCAATAAAAGTGGGCCAAATAATCAATTGTAGTCATGTAGGTGCTCATTTTCAAGCTAAGAGCACCATGTAAACCCATGGACCCACTATCTCCTAGTTTTGAGTGATTTTGCATCACTCAGGTCAGAAAGCCCCAAAAATCAATTATTGATTATTTTAATTAATAAATTGATGAATAATGGAGCAAATCCAAAATCATAAATCAGTGGATTCTCAGTCGATTTGATTGAAATCAGTCAGATCTAAAGCAAATTGACTGGATCTGACAAATCCTTAACTGAAGGAGGTGATCAAATTAGATCCAGAGTTGATCTTCAGCATCCTTTATGGGGAATTTCACCCTCCCTCTCTCCTCCACACATTTTTGGCTCATCAGGATGAGTTTTGGTGGATGCTTCAGTTAACAGGTTGAGGTGTCAGTCAAATCAGCCTCCCGATTGACAGTTGCACTCAGTGAGACTCAGATCTGGCTCAGCTAGACACAGATCAGGCATTGATGGACTCTCCTTCAGCTGATTTGATGTGTCTCCTTGGGATTTGTGCCCCCCTTGGGCTGGATGGCCTGTATTTTGTATATATCCTACTTGAGGCTCTCTCTACCAAGCTAGTTAGAGCTGGACTGAAGGGATTGCCATTGTAACTCTGTATTTGATCATCATTTGTGAATAAAGAAGCTTTGGAGGCTATACTATGTAGTGCATGTGTATGTGTGGATTCTCAGTGTTATGCTGTTGATGTGGTAGCTGCAATTTATTGCCCAATTCTGTGCTGCTTCTGTGTTCTGGCTTCAAGGATTCGGCTGAATCTAGGAAGGGTGTAAACTAGGAAATCTAGATTGCTTGATCTTGTTTATCCATATGATGTATGCTCAAAAATTTTAGTTATATGCTTAAATAAGGTTATTTTGGCATGATCTTTCATTTTTGTTGCTTTATACATGTATATCCAGATCTCACGAGGTGTGTGCAAGCTTGTGTTATTTAGTTGCAGGTTCCCAATTGGATGAAGGCGTGGATCTAGATTGATGCCATTCCTATCCAATAAGCTCAAGACTCTGTCCCTTAGTACTCCACAAAATGGCCTCCTTTCAGCTTGCTCCATTCAAGCAATGATCCGACCTTCTCTCCTCTTCTTCTCATTTCTATAAAAAATCAATTTTCTTACCTGGTTACGGTGTGCAAAAGCTTTGTTATCATTTGGATCTGTTTCGTCAAAGTAAAATATACATAGATCTGATATTTCATAGCTCATAGTCTATATCTCAATTCTTAAAAATATCATCAAGTCTTCTAGATCTAGCATAAGGAAATCGTCCATTTTGCATGACAAGTTAAAGAGAATCATTAGGTTGCATGCACCAGTTTTCCTTTCTATTTTAAAAGAGATTAAATCCAAAAATCAGTGCATATTTTATTGGCTGCACAAACAGCAATCCAATATCCCAAGGAAAGCTTGCTTTCCTTGGTTCCTTTCTCGCCTGTTTAGCTAGTTTTAACTTCATTTTTTTTTAGATAAGGTAGGCTGATCCAAAGGTACTCTTAAAGTGATTTTGGGCGTATGTTATTCTAACATGCTCACTATTTTTTATCAGTTCTAACAAAAAATAAAGGAAGCTTCTGTCTGGAAGTGGCCTCAGGAGCGTTCAAATCCCCCCAGGGGTCTCCCTTTTCACTAAAATCTTAAGATTTTTGCAAAGTTGTAAGATCTTGGTTTCAGCCTGTATAAGGACCAAGAATTTTCTGATATTTGAGTTTGCTGATATTATAACCAATAATAAATAAAATTATTTTTGGAATAGGCTCTTTCGAGCCCATTCCCCATCCCCCCTGGGGGGATTTGCGTCGGTGTCCTTTTCGTCGCTTTCTGCTTATTTCTTTTTTAAACTAGCATTGATCTAATTTGTAGGGTAGTATACTTGATTTTATTATTAATTTCATATTCCACTTTTTGTTTTTTCAAAGTAATCATAATACTTACCCCACGATTTCCCAATTGACCCGAAAGGGGAAAGAGATTCGTGGTAGGACTAATTAGAAAACTAGAATTGTGTATCTGTTTTCTTTTCAATCATTTGTTTTTCAGCTAGTATAAAATTAACCCCTCCTCAATTCCCCGATTGAGATCCACTTGGATCGAAAGAGGTTCCTGGAGGGTTTTCTTTTAAACAAGAACACCCAGTTTAAAACTTACTAAAATTTACAAGACTCCAGTGTGTATGCTATGCACTTGGCTGCGGTTCATCTGATTAGTCAAGCTGTATCAAAAGCACTTGAGTGACTAGTATAATTAGGACTCACTCTCCCCAACTAACAAACCATCAGGTGAAAATCCAACACCTAGATCAAACCTTTACGGTGGCAAAATACCCAAAGGAAGCGGGAACTTCTGAAAAGTGACCTCGGGGCGCCAATCTCTGTCACACCCTAACAGGTGCGTTACGAACAATAGCCCTAGAGACTCCATTTCAACCCACATATTCCTTGTGGGTAGCCGTGAAGTTTTAGTTTTGGACATACTCCAAGTACTCTCGGGTATATCTAGAGTCCCCCCTTTGCCTAATTTAATCAACTCATACTTCAAATTTAACTTAAAACATACCAAGAGGCAATCAAAAAACAGTCACTCCAAGCACATGCAAGTACATTGTTTCTATTTTTTGACTCCATTCTAAGGCACTGGTTATTTTCTTGTTTTATATATATATTGTGTCTCGGCATTGTGCTTTTGTGTGTTCATCTTTTATATCTTGCCATCTCTGATTATCTATAGTTAAATTGCAAACTCCTAAGCAACTCATTCAATTTAACATCACAACTCTAAGTAATTATCCTTAGTAACTTAATAGGGTCTACCCCCCTTGGCTTCGTTAGGAGTTGAGCCTAAACGGAGGAGTCAAGAACAAGGTGACAGCCTTGACTCGAGACTTGCCCCCAAGGACACACCAAGTGGCTTGAAGATTTCTGCCACGTGACCTAGGTGTGTGAAAGGCGGCAACACTTTTTGGCGTCATTATCGGGGATAAAAAAATTTATTCCCGAGTACGACTTAGCTTAACTTTTTTCTAAACAACTAAAAAGATAAAAACTTTTGATTGAACTAGTCTTTAAAAAACATAAAAATTAAAACTCGATCCATCTGGCGACTCCACTATCGAACATCCCTTCAAGAATTTCTACCCGAAGAAACCGCCGACAATTATTCAATCCTCTCCCTAATCCTAAAAGGTTTATTAGGGAAAGATTGAATAGGCGGACTTCTCGTAGAAACCTTGAAGATTTAGGAGACCAATCCCTCTCAGATATCCATCACATATTTGTAGAGAGTCATGTTCACTAATCTCAAGAAATGATGGAATTTTTCAAACCCCTTGACTTTTCTCAAATAGTAGGTAGTCCTCATGACATTCTGAATGATGCTATCAAGAAGCTCCCCATATTTCAGGGCAACAATGCCATCACTGCCAAGTCTCACCTTCAAAAGTTTGAAAAGCACCTGGTTAGTTATTGCAATGATGCTGCCCATGACCATGATGATGTCAAAATGATGCTCTTTGCTTTATCCTTGGAAGATGATGCTAAAGAATGGTACTTCGACCTAGATGATGATTCATATAAAACTCTTAGTGAATTCCTAGAGGGTTTTAAGAAGAAATGCGGGGAAAAGAAAGAACCAAGACATCTGCTTGCTGCCCTCCATAACATAAAGAAGATGGAGAATGAAACCATTGATGAATTTAATACTAAGTTCAGGCATGTGGTTGCGGACCTCCCTAGAGCAATCAAGCCAAGAGATGCCTCCGTCCTCATATATTACATCGAAGCTTTCACTGGTGATTTGAGGTACCAGTTAAGGGACAAAGAGCCGGCCGATCTAAAAACTGCTCAGGAATTGGTCGAGAAAATAGAAAAGAATATGCAGTCTTCAGGCAAATCCAACATTCTAGGTTACACTAGGGGAAACACTTCATACAACGAAGAAAAGGGAAAAGCCTTTGAATCAGAAGAAAAGGGAGCCTCTAAAGATCCCATGGAAAAGGTAACAGACATGATAAAAGACTTGGTTACTAGTCAAAACCAACTTATGACAGATCAGTCTGCACAATAGAATAATCACAATGGAAAGAAATAATGGACCTAGGAACTTTCAGCCTAGGCAAAATCAGATGTATCAAAAGAAGTTTCCTCAACAAGAGCCTAGGATTCCAAACATGTTAGACCCAACTAACATGGTAGAAGAAGTAATTCCATGGTGTAGACCCTGTGAACAATTCCACCAAGAAAGAACTTGTTATGTTGCAAATCAAGTCCTGGAACATGGACTTCCCGAGGTCAGTAATCAGGAAACAAATTCAAGAGAGCCTGATCATATATACATGGTAGGCCAGGCCTACCCTTTGTTACCATCTAAACAGTACAAGCCTGAGGATGAAACCATTGCAGAATCTTATAGTGAAACTTATGATGAAAACTGTAATATACATGATGGGACTCCTATGTGTTCTCCATATAATGATGACAATCTGGAAGTTTTACTACCTTGTGACCTTTTCTTTGAAGAAGATGAGTATGAAAATGAGGACAAGTATATCTTGGAGCATGATACAAGTGATGAGGACTCCCTTATCCCCGATAAAGATGTTGATGAGAAGTCCTGGACATTCATGGAAAATGCAGTCTGTGACATGAATAAAGAGGAAAATAATGAACCAGAAACTTTTGATGGTTTTGTTGATTTTTCTGTCTATGGCATATCTAAAGGAGAGAGCATGGACCATGTGGCCTTGGGAAACTTTGATATGAAAAAGGAGCATGCAGTTTATCCATATGATCATTCAGAGTCATATCATGCAGAGCCACACAAAGGTATCAATAATGAAGACATGGAGAAGCAGTGTTGTGAAAAGACAGATGTGATGCAGTTATTAGAATATAGGTATCAACTATCATCTTCACATATAGATTTTCCTCATGACTTGGAGCCGCTTGGGGCTTATACAGTGAATTATCATCCGGTAAGCCTTGATGATCAGTATGATGATGTAGTCAATCTGCCTCATCATTCTGATTTGTACATCAACCCTATCCAATCATAGATAGAAGTAGCCCACGCAAGCACTTACCAGTTTGGGAGGAAGTTTGACGACATTATTCATGCCTATGATTTCCCATCCATCCCTCCCCTTCCGAATCATCACGCAGGTTTGCATTTTCTGAATAAAGTATCCTTACTTTGGCTGGTAACCAAAGACAAGGAAAATTTGTTTTATGTTAATAAAATTCTTAGGTGGTTACATTGGATTTATGATTACACTTAACCCTTTTTATATCATGCTTAGAGTAGGAAAATAAGCTCCTTGAAAAAGAGCACTTACTTTCCGCATTTTTTGTTTTTTTTACTTAGCTATAATCAAACACTTTTGTTTTCATTAGTTAGTTACATTTATTTTGTTTGAAATAAATCAGCTTAATGGTTCATTTGGTTTTTTATGTAAAGCTTGTGCTACTAAGGTTTTTCTTGTCAAGTTGAGATGTTTTTACAGGGTATATCAACCAGAGATTCTGGTGTTCTCATATCCTCTCCTTGCCTCAAAGACTAGATCAAGCACACGTCCCACAGTTGGAGCCAGAATGTTACCACCTAAGTTGTACTAAGTGGTTTTTTATCAAGTGAGCCTGGTGAACCGGACAAGGATAACTTGTTCGAACTTTAGAAGACCTGTGGAAGTACTTCTGGGAAGTGCTTGTTGTACTATATCACATGTTCATACCCCATGGGGAAGTTGTAATAAATGTTCTAGCATGATAGTGTCTGTAAAAGACTCAGTCTCTTAGACTTTATTTGTCAATCCGATCAGCCCAGGGTGTTTTTTCCCTTGGTTATTATTGGTTGTTGAATAAACGACTGATAATTTCTGAGTTTTTCACTCCATACCTCCAAAGTTGGGGTGGTCGGCTTGGCATTTAGGCCTATTGAGGTTATTAGAGTCTATGTGTCAATGTATAAGCATGCTAGACATCATGGTCGAGTCATATGAACATGTCTAAGTCCCCCTAGGTGTTTTTCAATTCTTCAAATTTTTAGTTTTTTCAGTGTTTTTTATTAAAAATTTAATTTTTACAAAACTTAGGCTATTTTTTAATAGTTTAATTGGGAAAATTGATTTTGCAATAAAAGTGGGCCAAATAATCAGTTCTAATCATGTAGGTGCTCATTTTCAAGCTAAGAGCACCATGTGAACGCATGGACCCACTATCTCCTAGTTTTGAGTGATTTTGCATCACTCGGGTCAGAAAGCCCCAAAAATCAATTATTGATTATTTTAATTTTTAAATTGATGAATAATGGAGCAAATCCAAAATCATAAATCAGTGGATTCTCAGCCGATTTGATTGAAATCAGTCATATCTCAGAAAGATTGACTGGATCTGACAAATCCTTGACTGAAGGAGGTGATCAAATCAGATCCAAAGTTGATCTTCAGCATCCTTTATGGGGAATTTTGCCCTCCCTCTCTCCTCCACATGTTTTTGGCTCATTTGGATGAGTTTTGGTGGATGCTTCAGTCAACAGGTTGAGGTGTCAGTCAGATCAGCCCCCCGATTGACAGTTGCACTCAGTGAGACTCAGATCTGGCTTAGCTAGACACAGATCATGCATTGATGGACTCTCCTTCAGCTGATTTGATGTGTCTCCTTGGGATTTGCGCCCCCCCTGGGCTGGATGGCCTGTATTTTGTATATATCCTACTTGAGGCACCCTCTTCCAAGCTATTTAGAGCTGGATTGAAGGGATTTCCATTGTAACTCTATATTTGATCATCATTTGTGAATAAATAAGCTTTGGAGGCTATACTGTGTAGTGCATGTGTATGTGTCGATTCTCAGTGTTATGCTGCTGATGTGGTAGCTGCAATTTCTTGCCCAATTCTGTGCTGCTTCTGTGTTCTGGCTTCAAGGATTCGACTGAATCTAGTAAGGGTGTAAACTAGGAAAGCTAGATTGCTTGATCTTGTTTATCCATATGATTTATGCTCAAAAATTTCAGTTATATGCTTAAATAAGGTTATTTTGGAATGATCTTTCATTTGTGTTGCTTTATACATCTATATCCAGATCTCACGAGGTGTGTGCAGGCTTGTGTTATTTAGTTGCAGGTTCCCGATTGGATGAAGGTGTGGATCTAGATTGACGCCATTCCTATCCAATAAGCTCAAGACTCTGTCCCTCAGCACTCCACAAAAGGGCCTCCTTTCAGCTTGCTCCATTCAAGCAACGTTCCGACCTTCTCTCCTCTTCTTCTCATTTCTATAAAAAAACAATTTTCTTACCTAGTTACGGTGTGCAAAAGCTTTGTTATCATTTGGATCTGTTTCGTCAAAGTAAAATATACATAGATATCATATTTCATAGCTCATAGTCTAGATCTCAATTCTGAAAAATATCATCAAGTCTTCTAGATCTAGCATAAGGAAATCGTCCATTTTGCATGACAAGTTAAAGAGAATCATTAGGTTGCATGCACCAGTTTTCCTTTCTATTTTAAAAGAGATTAAATCCAGCAATCAGTGCATATTTTAATGGCTGCACAAACAGCAAGCCAAGATCCCAAGGAAATATTGCTTTCTTTGGTTCCTTTCTCGCCTGTTTAGCTAGTTTTAACTTCATTTTTTTTGAGATAAGGTAGGCTGATCCAAAGGTACTCTTAAAGTTCTTTTGGGCGTATGTTATTATAACATGCTCGCTGTTTTTTAGCAGGTCTGACAAAAAATAAAGGAAGCTGCTGTCCTGAAGTGGCCTCATGAGCGTTCAAATCCCCCCAGGGGTCTCCCTTTTCACTAAAATCTTAAAAATTTTGCAAAGTTGTAAGATCTTGGTTTCAGCTTGTTTAAGGACCAAGAATTTTCTGATATTTTAGTTCGCTAATATTGTGACCAATAATAAATAAAATTGTTTTTGGAATAGGCTCTTTCGAGCCCATTCCCCATCCCCCCGAGGGGATTTGCGTCGATGTCATTTTCGTCGCTTTCTGCTTATTTATTTTTTAAACTAGCATTGATCTAATTTGCAGGGTAGTATACTTGATTTTATTATTAATTTCATATTCCACTTCTTCTTTTTTCAAAGTAATCATAATACTTACCCCACGATTTCCCGATTGACCCGAAAGGGGAAAGAGATTCGTGGTAGGACTAATTAGAAAACTAGAATTGTGTATCTGTTTTCTTTTCGATCATTTGTTTTTTAGCTAGTATAAAATTAACCCCTCCTCGATTCCCCGATTGAGATCCACTTGGATCGAAAGAGGTTTCTGGAGGGTTTTCTTTTAAACAAGAACACCCAGTTTAAAACTTACTAAAATTTACAAGACTCCAGTGTGTATGCTATGCACTTGGCTGTGGTTCGTCTGATCAGTCAAGCTGTATCAAAAGCACTTGAGTGACTAGTATAATTAGGACTCACTCTCCCCAACTGACAAACCATCAGGTGAAAATCCAACACCTAGATCAAACCTTTACAGTGGAAAAATACCCAAAGGAAGCGGGAACTTCTGAAAAGTGACCTCGGGGCGCTGATCTCTGTCACACCCTAATGGGTGCGTTACGAACAATAGCCCTAGAGACTCCATTTCAGCCCACATATTCCTTGCGGGTAGCCGTGAAGGTTTAGTTTTGGACATACTCCAAGTACTCTCGGGTATATCTAGAGTCCCCCCTTTGCCTAATTTAATCAACTCATACTTCAAATTTAACTTAAAACATACCAAGAGGCAATCGCAAAACACACTCCAAGCACATGCAAGTACATTGTTTCTATTTTTTGACTCCATTCTAAGGCACTGGTTATTTTCTTGTTTTATATATATATTGTGTCTCAGCATTGTGCTTTCGTGTGTTCATCATTTATATCTTGCCATCTCTGATTATCTATAGTTAAATTGCAAACTCGTAAGCAACTCATTCAATTTAACATCACAACTCTAAGTAATTATCCTTAGTAACTTAATAGGGTCTACCCCCCTTGGCTTCGTTAGGAGTTGAGCCTAAACGGAGGAGTCAAGAACAAGGTGACAGCCTTGACTCGAGACTTGCCCCCAAGGACAGACCGAGTGGCTTGAAGATTTCTACCACATGACCTAGGTGTGTGAAAGGCGGCAACACTACCCATCACCGCTCTGTCATAAAAGGGGTATAAGTGGTGCCCTTGTTAAAAAGTGAAAAAAAGGAGGTTTCTCGAGGCTTCTAGAAGAAGAGCCTCATGTCTAACCTTATCCCTACTCACTTGGGTTGGTTAAGGTCGAGATACCTCTTTGTAGGATCTTGTGGCCACCTCACCCATCAATCTCTCAAACATCCTATCCATTTGATTCCTATAAATACAAGATCATACTCCATGGTGGAGAGGGGGAGAAGAATAGTAAAGTTATGTTATTGAATTGATACCCTGGCCTAATCCATCAGAGAGCAATTGTGGAGCAAGTTGGAGCTATCAGGGACAAGGTACTAGTATTGTGAAGGAGTGTATCGGCGCTAAGGCACATGGTTGTAAGCTCTTTAATTTATTTTCTAATGCAAAGTTGATTTCCTTCCCACATGTTTGTTGTGTAAATCTCACATATATGTTATTGTATTCCTTAATCACTAATATGGATGTGTAGACGATTTTATGTTAGCTTTGATGTCTTTGTATGTTTGATATGTTTTACAGGTATACAGGTCCTTCAACAGAGTTACATTCCAGGCATCTATAACATTCAGGGAAGGTCTTCAATCGAGTTATTCACTCATTTGTTCTGGATCTGAACCATTCAGACCAGAGGAATAGCTTCTGTCCACAGAAGGTGATATATTCCTGATAACAAATTTGGCGACTCCGCTGGGGACTAGATCCGTCTTGTTCTTCCTCAGTTTCTGAAATACTCTTGTCTGAATCCAAGCTCCAGCCTCCCATCTTTGTAGTCAGATCTACATATGATCTACTAAAGTTTTGGTTTGAAATCTTCAGATCTCTTTAGATCTGAGCCACCTTAACTTTCTGTGCTCTGTATTGTGGTTGATTCAACAGTTTTTATGATGTTTTTGGCATTTCTAACTTGATTTTTCGCTCTCCTACTGTTATGGGTTGTTACAGAGAATCGCACATGTGCCTTTGGCAAGAAGCAGTGCCATCACTTGAGTGCAGTTAGCAATAAGCAGTGCTAGCACCTGAATCCAGTGAGCAAGAAACGGTTCTGCCTCAAAACTGCCTGTCAGCAACTTCATCTGCGCGATGCCAGGTAGGCCTATCACAGACTTTGATTTTTTCAAGTTTTTGTAAAAAAAATGTGATTTTTTGGATTTGGTGTGTTTAATTGGTCTTGTCCAGACTTGTTTGAACTTGCTTGAGTGATTGAAATCTAGAATTTTTATGTGGAAATTGCTTGTTTGTTCAAATCAAAAAGCTATGTTAGATTCATCATTCATTACCACTTGTAAGTTTGTTTTTTCTTGAAAGGAGTCAGTTGGAAACTATAGGTCAGATTAGATCTCTGCTTGTTATAGACTATCACTGAAAAGAAAGACTCCCTTAGATCAGTTTGCTTGTTTCAATTTCTCGTTAAGTGTGAGAAAGGCTTCTTTTCGCTCTAAAAAGGAAAAATTGTTGAGATTAGGTCATTATTTCATTGAGCCTAAGCCATTGGATCTCTGATTAGCCTCACAAGCTTTCAGGACTCCTTTGTTTTTTTATCTCTTTTGCATCATTATCTCATCAAAAGGAAAAAGTATCAATAGTTTAAGTTAGATCTTTCCATGCTTCAGAATAAATAGAAAATATAGCTTGCATATGCATATTTGAGTGATGTTTGTCTTTCTTATTTATTTGAAAAGAGATCTTACCGTACCTATTTGCTTTCAAAAAGAGTTGATTTGAAGAAAAGTGTTGTTTGATTGTATGCTCGGAAAAAAGGAATTTTTATAGTTGTTTGGGAAAAAAATTTGGTTTTAAAGCAAAATTGAAAAGAAAAGCAACCTCTCTCCTTCCCGTAATTAGGAATACTGAATGGTAAAGTGAATGAAGTTGCATTTCATATCTGCATGGTTTTACTTTTCTGTCAAAATCTCATGCATTCACCTAACTGTCCACTTTAAAATTAACGGTGGTTATAGGCTTAAAATTCGTATAGAAATTTGAGTTCTAGGTTAGAGACGTGTCCGGGAGTCGTTAAGCGTAGGAGCTGTCGTTACTTGTCCGCACTACATCCCGAGACTCGCGCGGTTCTTCCATGTACCGTCAATATATCTAATGGCCTTTCACGTACCCTTGAGGTATATAGAAAGGTACTTCACGTACTCGATTATATATCGGAAGGTCCCTTGTAAACGGTTGTGCATTAGACAGCACTACTACCGACTTGAGCTCCCACGTACCTTGTGTATATCGGGAGGCCCCACTAGGATACCCTATCTATCTAAGAAAATCCCTTTGGCCATCTTGTGTGGAGCAATACATCGAAAACAACATTCGGGGAGATTACTACGCACGTACCTTGTGGTATATTGCGAGTTGCACCTACTTGACAATCTTGGTGAGAGACCAACCATTTGAGCTCATCATATCATTTGAATTTGCTTGTTGGCTTATAGCTTGAGTAGGAGAAAGTTTTTTTGGTGTGTTTTTTCTTAGCTTTGAAACCCTAGGTTAGAATAGGAACTGTGAAATCTGGCTGAGTTTTGTTTGAGACGGTCCAGAAGAACACAAGGCTTACCACCCGACTTTCCTCCCCTTACAGGAGAACGTCCAATGGAAGCTATTGTCCAAGGAGTTGCAACTACTTCCCAAGTGGAAGAGAATATAGTTGTAGAAATTGGAGACCATATCACTTCTTATACAAATCCCTTGGCTCAACAACCTCCTGTCGGTGACACTTCTTTCCATGGTCATGTGGAAGGTCGTGTTGATAGTCTTGTTCATCCGAATTATGGTCCAGATGCTCCATTTTGGGGAACCTCTATGGGACAGGCCATTACTTCATTTGGAGTACATAGGCCTCCTCCTAGACATTATTCACCAAGTGAAGAGGAATATAGACAAATTCAATCGGCTATTCATCGTGCACAATATTTTCAGGAGAGAACTAGATATTATTTTAGCAACCCCAATCCCTCATAAAGAACCTATGTCGACTCTTATTCCCCGTAATACGGACCCTTGGCCAGACAGATATCATTCACTGGCTGATTCTATGAAACCTATTGATCTTGTTGAGACTTCAAAACACCCAGGTCAAACTTTCGATGCCATGGTTGGAAATGTTAGGTCTGTTTCTAGTCCTCCTAGGTCTTTTAGGGCTGGGGGGAAACCTTCAACTTCAGTTGTATCAGTACCTTATAATGTCGAGGGGCAACCCCCAGCATGATCTACGTTACCTTCTGGTGGAGTTGTTACTCATAATAGACAGGCCTCTAATGCAGGCACATCCACGGTTTGCATTCCTCCTACGAATATAGTTAACCCTCCATTGAGTTCAGGTCAACCCTTAGGGGAACAATGATCTGGATTTATGCGTGAATGAAATGAAATAAAATATACATAATCATAATAACAGACATTTTTCAAAGATAACAAAGATACAGTAAACACATATTCTATTAAATGGCGGAAATAGAACAGATTGTAATACAATTGCTAGAATGGTGGTAGCTATCTCTAAGAAGAGATGTGGCTGATACGCTCATTCATGCCAAGCTGAATACAACATGAGGCCAAAGGGGCCTATTTATAATAAGAATGAGGTGAAAACCCCAAAATTCCAAAATGTAACCCTAGAAGATGAACAGTCATAAAGTTTGCAGCCCCAAGGTGGTAAGTTGAACAGTCAACTTCCCGGGGTCATAACTTTTGCATACGATCTCCAATTTGGGCGTTCAATAGCTCGTTGGAAAGGTCTGTCTAAGCTTTACAACTTTTGGTTGAAGAAATGCATGTTAATGACAATAATTTGGCCCCGAATCTCCAAAAAAATTCGTTTAGGGCTTCAAAACAGCCCCGAAAGTTTAGGACCCGAAAAACTATAAAAAAATAACTAGGAAACTGCCACAATGGACAATTGTTTTGAGACAATGGAATAGGTGGGTGGCCACCGATCTCCATCTGGATCAATCCTCCCTCCTTAGGAAGCAATGGTCTCCATTGCGTCAAATCTCGCATCATATCTCGAACTGTGTGTTGAGTTGATCTCCTGGTGCAACATTTGCTGAAGTGAAGAGGCTTCCTTTCTTTGACATCTCGAGCAGGCTGTAATTGTTGTATGGATGATTTGTTTCTAGATGAGCATCTTGAATTAGTGGCCTTGCATCGTAGAGGTACTCGGATAGATGTGGAAACAATGGCTTTGTCTTCTTCTTGTGTCTGATGAGCAGAGACACCTTGTGCAGAGGGTGTGGAGGTCTCTGTGACCTTATGTTCTCCTTTAGACGCAATTGTGAAGAGGAATAATTTTCTGATGTGGGAGCTTATCTTCCTACCTTGCGACACTTTGTTAGGTGCAACGGTCTTTGGTATTCAATAGAGTTTTCCTCCCAAAGTAACAATGACACTACGAGGCCGTGACTCATATACAGCATGACGCTTCCACATATATGGTTGTCCTAAAAGAACATCACAGACTTCAAGTGGGGACACATCACACAGTCCCTGGTATTTGAAAGGCTTGATGCCATATGGTAGGAGGCATTGTTGAGTAATGTGGATACCTCGTCCTTGGCTTAGCCAATTGATGCTGTAAGGTTGCAGGTGTGGTGTTGTCGAAAGCTCCAATCTCTTGACGACTTCTACTGAGATCAGGTTCTTCTGGTTGTCGTTGTCAACAACAAAATGTAGAGGCATCCCCTCCACCCACATCTGCGAGTGGAATAGGTGCTCCTCTGCCTCTGACTCTTCAGGATTCTCTAGTTGAATCTGTGTGGTAGCAACAGTGGCAGTGGGGTCTGCATCAATGATTTGCCTCCCATTCTATGCGGTTGTGGCATTGGGTTCAGAATCAGAATCAGGATCTGATTCTGAAGATTTGATCTCGGCTACTAATGACTACTTTGAGCGACATTCATCAATGTTGTGCCAAGGGTTTTTATGAAATTCACACCACTTACCAGTGTCCTTCTTTGTCTTTCCATCCCCCTTCTTTGCTTGTGGTGGGGACTGGTTGTTGTTTTCTTTTACTATGTTCTGGAAGCCAGGGTTTCCCTTGCCTTGCTTCTGTTGTGGATTCACGGGTCCAGATTCTTGCTTGTTCTTCTGTCGAAATTTCTCCTTGATTTTGACAGCATACCGATAGGCGGATCCAAGTGAAGATATGTCGAGGAAGTCCATCTCAGTTCGGATGTACCAATGTAGACCACTGCGATATTTCAAAATCAGGTGTCACTCTGAGTCCTTTATACTCAGATTTGTATGCAAGGTATGAAATTTGTTGGTGTACTCCGACACCGTCTGGTCCCTTTCTTGACGCAGAATGGTCTATTTTTGGTACTGGTCATCATAGTTTCCCACAGGGTAATACTATTCCCTTACAGCATCTATGAAAGAGGCCCAAGTGGGATTTGTTTCAAACATTCTAGACTCATCTGATGAGTTTTTCTCACAATAAGTACCCCACCAATTTTGGACATGGGGGACTGCCTTAAGGAGCGCAAAAGTGATCTTTTCTCTATTGAAAAAATTGTGGATAGAGAAATACCCTTCTATAACATTCAACCAAATATCCAGGGCATCTGCATCGATATTTCCTTCAAATAAAGGGACATCAAAGTTAACTTGTACCTTAAAGGGAGTTGCATCCCCGAATCGACTGCTCGTTGAAGATGCACTTGCCGTTGCCGGCATTTGCAGAAGGCTTTGGGCGAAACTATCCATCATCTCGTTCCTCTATCCCTCGAGGGCTTCCTCAAGCATCAAATTGATAGGATCTCCTGCTCCATCGTCTCTTTTTTCTTCCACCATGGGAGGTCATTTGGGACGGTGAGAATGATCAAGTGAAACTAGTTCAAGACCAAACTCTCTATACTCGGACCTCAATGGGGACATGCGCTGAGAAACAATCAAAGAGCAGATTTCTCTAATACCACTGATCTAGATTTATGCATGAACGAAATGAAAGAAAATATATAGAATCATAATAACAGACATTTTGCAAAGATAACAAAGATACAGTAAACACATATTCTATTAAATGGCGGAAATAGAACAGACTATAATACAATTGCTAGAATGGTGGTAGCTATCTGTGAGAAGAGATGTGGCTGCTACTCTCATTCGTGCCAAGTTGAATACAAAATGAGGCCAAAGGGGCCTATTTATAATAATAATGAGGTGAGAACCCCAAAATTCCAAAATGTAACCCTAGAAGATGAACCGTCATAAAATTTGCGGCCCCAAGGTGGTAAGTTGAACAGTCAACTTCATGGGCTCATAACTTCTGCATACGATCTCTGATTTGGGTGTTCGATAGCTCGTTGGAAAGGTATATCTAAGATTTACAACTTTTGGTTGGCTAAATGCATGTTTATGACAACCATTTTTCCCCAAATCTCCAAAAAACTTCGTTTAGGGCCTCAAAACGGCCCCGGAAGTTTAGGACCCGAAAAACTGTAGAAAAATAACTAGGAAACTGCCACAATGGACAATTGTTTTGAGCCAATGGAATAGGTGGGTGGCCATCGATCTCCATATGGATCACACAACCTGTTGTTAGTCAAGCTTCCTAAGGGTATGGTTACCTAGCAAATCAAGTACCTGTAGGAAATATGAATTACCAACCTACCCCTACAGGCATGTCATACACCGGAATTCCATATCCTGGAAATACTTTTACTCCATGGGGGAAACCCAACTATTCCTACATACCAGCTTTAGGAGGAATACCTATTCATACGGCTGGAGGTGCCGAAGGGCCGCCTTATGGAGGTCCTCCCCCCGCAGGTCCCGGAGGGCCACCTTATGGTGGACCTCCTCCTGGTGGTCCTAGGGGTCCTGATGGCCCTCCTCTTAGTGGTCCTGGAGGTCCTGGTGATCCTCCCCCTAGTGGTCCTGGTGGCCCTAGAGGTCCTAGCGGTCCTCCTCCTAATCCTCCTAATGGCCTTGGTGGTCTTGGCGGCTCTAACCCTAGAGGTCCATCTTCCGGAGGTTCATCATCCCATCAGCCTTTTCAGTAGCCCATGTATCAATCCACTTATGGTCCTATTGGTGGTTACATGCCTTATCAATATTACCAGTATGTTGAACCGAATCATTAGTTACCTTCCTAGCAACTTTGGACTTGCCTGATTTGTCCAAATTGATCAATGACCCCATCCAACACAATGCTTCATGGCCTCCCATTCTAGTCAAGTTACCATCGAATATTCTGAAATTCAATGGTAAGCAGGGAGATGATCCCAAAAATCACGTTATGACTTTCCATCTATGGTGTTCGTCTAATTCCTTGATGGACGATTCTATTCGATTAATACTCTTCCTGCGCACTTTGACTGGCATGGCCACGAAGTGGTACATCGAACTTCCATGACACTCGTTTGTGGATTTTACTGCTTTGGCAATTGTTTTCCTCACACACTTCCAGCTACCCATTCAATACGAAATGGGTATGGACCTTTTAACCTCTCTACGTCAAAACACCTCCACACACATTTCAAATCATATTCATGAATGGAGAAGGCTCATTAAAGCTCCTATCCTGGACCAAATCTTGGTTAATTGGTTCATGAAATCTTTGTTGCCACCCATTGCCTGAGATGTGTCTATGGGGGGTGTTGTTACTGAAGAGCAAGCCATTAGTTGTGCATAGTATCTAGACTTGGTGTATTCCCAGTCTGAAACATTGTACGACCTCATTCCTCAAACTCCTCGACCCAGCACTGACCCGGCTAAGCCACCTACAGAAACTCCTGTTGATGGGGTTATTGGTTCAATCTAGCCCCCGTCAACAGTTAAAGCTACCAAACAACCCAATCCTTCCACTCCTGCTCCTTCCAACCCTATAGTTTCCATCAAGGTGAATGTTATTCAAAGTACGTAATCATCCGGTAATAAGAATAAAGGAAAACGTAAAAACAAGAAACCCATAAACCAACAGGAAAACCCCAAACCTACGGCCCCAGAGAATGACAATAAAGGAAAAAGGAAAGCTAAGTATCCCTGCCTATTGTGTGGTGATGATCACTTCATGAAAGAGTGTCCTCGATGTGATGAAATTAATAAATTTTTAAAGAGTAACCTCACACCGGCAGTCCTCACTGATCCTTTTCCTTCTCAGCAACAACTGGTAGACCACATGTCTAATCAGGGAAATTCTAGTTCCACAAAGGAAATTCAAATGATGTCATCATATACTATTAATCTAAAAACTTGAAGTTAGTCATATGACAAACCGGAGGAGAAGAAAATTGAGAAACCTTCTCCTGATAAAGCTCCTTCTAATGGTTCTCCCGCATCCTTTGCTAATGGTCCCCTAACGATCGGGAAGCCTAATCTCGACATGATTTTGCATCTGCCCAAGAGTACTCTTAGGAAGGCTATTTTTAACCCTAATGCCTGAGCTGCGTAGTTTTATAATGTTGTAGAAGACCTAGCTCAGCCACCATGTGTAATGTCTACCTTAGAAGTGCTCCAAAGCTATCCCACACAATGCAAAACTTATTAATGTCTATGGGAGCAATGGACCCGAGTGACATGACTTTGATTCATTTCAATCCTGAGAACCTTAAACCTAGATTACCCCACCAACTGGCTTTTCAAGTCATAACTAGAGTAGTTGGAAAAAAGGTCTTTAGGGCTGTTCTAGATGAAGGTGCTTCAACCGTTGTTTTATCTTTGTCCTGTTGGAAAGCCATTGCCTCTCCTGAGCTTGTAAAATCACCAGCAACACTAAAATCCTTTGATGGAATAGGTTTCCAGCCCTATGGTCTCATGCCAACCCTTTCAGTTGAGCTAGGGGGCAAAACTGTTTCCATTCAAGTGGAAGTAGTGGATGCCCCGTTAGACTACATTCTTCTCTTAGGAAGAAACTGGTTTTATGCTATGACCATTGTCGCTTCGACGGTATTTAGAACCCTTAGAGTTTCCACATTTGGGAAGAATTATAACAATTGATCAACTTGATTTTTGTACGCTGGATGTTACCACTCCTATGACGAATAATATCCCTTTTCTAGGCTAGTCCCCTCCTCCTTACCAGTTGATTGGGGTAGGGATGTTGAAAGACTCTGCCCTCATGGGCATGTTTCTGTCAACCCCTTCTAGCATAGTAAAGGCAACAGTCAATATGATCTCTTCATTTAATTATGATCCTAAGGGTAAACAAGTTGTTGAGACATCCTCCCTCAGACCACATGAAGCAGTTTATGATGCCATCCAATCTGTTTCTGATGTTCCTACAGATGATCTTCATCTGGTGGCCTTGGATCCTTACCACCTGCCCTACTGGCTAGAACCTTCGCTTCCTACTCTGGATTATCTCTCCCACACTTTTCCATTGGATGAGTCTATTATAGGGATTATGAATACAAGTACATCTGTATGGGAGGATCACCATCATAGATATTCCTTCCTCCCCAATACCAGTTCGGTAGATAATGATTTTGTATCTCTCTTTGGTACTGATAGTGTCGACGATCCATAAACACCTGTCTTGTTGCAAGATTCTGACTCTGAAGGCAATTTATGCAACATTACCAAAACGGTTCCAATCGACATATGAGTCAAGTCTGGAACTATTGAACATGTTCACATAGGGAAAAATTGTTCAATAGATGAAACTGAAGAGTATAAAGCACTTTTTAAAGAATTACGAGATATTTTTTCCTGGTCCTATGAAGAAATGCATGGGATAGATTCATTCATTGTAGTCCACGAGATCAAAACCTATCCTACGGCCAGACCGGTTAGGAAAAAATTGAGACAAGTCCATCCGTGAAAGGATGCAGCTATCAAAGCCGAAGTCAAAAAACTTCTGAAGGCAAGATTTATCTATCCTGTACCCCTAACGGAATGGGTATCGAATATTGTTCCTGTGAACAAAAAACAGGGAACTATTCGAGTCTGTATTGATTTCTAAGATTTGAATAAAGCTTGTCCCAAGGACAACTTTCTGACTCCACACATCGATCAGATTATCGACAACTATGTTGGGAGTGTCATCTTCTCATTTATGGATGGATTTTTTGGCTACAATCAGATTGAGATATTTCCCACCGATAAGCATAAGACGGCATTTATATGCCTATGGGGAACCTTTTTCCCTTAAAAACGTTGGGGCCACATTCCATCATGCCATGTCCTATGCATTTCACGATATTAAGAATATTTTGGAGCCTTACCTCAATGATATACCTGCACACTCACAGCTACGAGAAGACCATCCTCAACATCTTAGAGACATTTTCCTGAGATGTCGCCATTACAAGATACGGTTGAACCACACAAATGTGTTTTTTGCGTTGAGACGGGACGTCTCTTAGGCTTTGTATTCTCCAAGGATGGTATTTGGATCGATCCCTTAAATATTGTTGCAATACTCTCTTTACCTGCCCCAACCAACCTGCTTGAACTCCAAAGTTTGCAAGGGAAGGCAAACTTTCTTCGTCATTTTGTTTGTAACTTCGCTGAGAAAATGCATGGTTATATATGTCTCCTTAAGAAGGACACTCCATTATTCTAGGATGACCAGGCCCAGCGAGCCTTCGATAATCTCAAACATGCTCTGACTCATTCACCCATCACACACCCCCTGAATTACTTGAAGGATTTTCTCTTATATGTTGATGCCTCTACTACTACTATCGGAATGGTTTTAGCTCAAGAGGACCAAAACGGCCTAGAACACGTGATTTATTATGCCAGTAAGAATCTTCTAGATTCTAAAACTTGATACTCGCATGTGGAGAAGCTAGCATTGGCTATAGTCATTGATGTCCAAAAATTTTGTCACTACATCCTACTTCGCACCACTACTGTACTCACAGACCAAAACCTTATGTGCTACATATTGACTCGTCAAGTGCTAGGGGGAAAATACTCCTGATGGATTGTTATCTTGTAGGATTTTGATCTTGAATTTGCCAAAGCTACTTCAAAGAAGTTATTATCACTAAATTTGACTCTTGACTGCAAGAGAGCCAAGCTTAGAGAAATCTTAATGATGTGTAAAGGATAGCTAGGAATGAAATTTTATAAAGAGACATACATTTAAGAGATCAAGCAGGGAATGTATCAGCGGAGAATGGATATTAATAAGACATAGTTATGAGCATAACTTCATGAAAGACATGAATCAGGTTCCACATCAAGTATTAAAGATAATTGCATACTAATCAAGAGAATCTTGCCATGGATTAATAAGACCATGCACAGGACAGAATAATGACAATACATAATTCAATTATTAAGCAAAACAAGCTCATATGATCACAATTATTTAAAAATAGCTATGGATATTAAGAAAAACAAAGTATATGTGCATACAAGAATATGCCAATATAGTCTCAGCCCTTGGCTGAAACTCCCTCCCTCTATTACAAAAATCAATCAAATATATAAAACTTTGGAATTTCTAGACTATTCAGGCTGTTACCTACTTTTTGAATCTAAATCTAACAATAAATATTGAATTAATCACAAGAACACTAGAATTGCTCGACCTTCAAAAGCTGGAAATATTTGATGCTAATCTTCTACTTCGGAATCTTCAAATGCTATGAAAATTGCACTTGTTCACTAAATATCTGGAACAATCCCGTGTTTGCTGATTCTCACCATAAATTTTGGGATATATACTTCACCATCGCCATAAAATCTGGATATGATTTTTTAGCCTAATATTTTATACCACCTGTTCTTCATCCAGAATGTATGAAATGTTTGTTTCCAAAGTACAATTGTCTTTTTATGACTGTCTATCATTTGAAATTTTCTCTCCAACCGACTCCTCTACCTCCAAGAATGCAGAATTGGATGATTATCAAACTGGAGAGAATATCAAATGTTTCTCTTTGGATATGCATTCCTATACTCTCATGGATTTCTCTTTTGTGGTATATATGCTCTTCATTACCCTCTTCAATGCCAAAACTATTTCCTTAGCATATAGCGATTTTGATATGAAAACCAGATCAAAGAAGGGGCATGAAGATTTTCAGATGTCAAGCCAAAAGGTCATTTTGTCAAATCTTGTGAAGAAGGCTTGATCATGAAATGTACAAGAGCAGCCCGAGAATGAACTACTTCCTGGACCTTATTACTCCATTGTCTTACTATCTCTGGATTTTTCACGGTTTACCTCACCTCATTGTACATTTAGTTCGGTTCTCCACATGTCTTTCCTTTGATAAACCATGGATCCACAACTATTGGTAAATGATTTAATTAATTATTGTTCACTGCAAGCACCAATTTAATCAGAATCTAAAATTTCATAATCACGTTGAACCCTAATTGCTCATTGTTTAATATTAGCAATTTACACAATAAAATTTCTGCATCATTGTAAGCGGATTCTGGAGCTTATGATCTTCATGATACTGACATGAAATCATGGTATTTCTGCTTAAAATGAATATGTTGAGGGGTTTGAAACATTCATCCACGTGTGATGCATATCTTCCAACCCATAGACATTGCCCATAGATTTTTAATGTTGGAAACTTAGTATTCACTCCTTGATGCTTAGCATGACATCTGGAAGCTTGATGGCTTGGGCTTTATTCTTTGGAGATACATTCAGTACTTCTTTACATGCACACCTGGGCATTCTTAACTTAAATGCAAAATGCTTGGTTCTTTACGAATGCTATCGAGCTTAATGCAATTTTAACATTTACATTCCATAACTTAATTTTCTTCCACATGAGTGCCTTCGTGAGTGCTTTTCCATTTGATCTCATAATTCAAATTGAAACATGAGCGGTCACTCTAACGTCTGGATGCTGCCAGAAACTAAAATTTTGTTGGAGCAGATATGATGACAACATCTGGCTTCATCTGGGGATGGTATGCTCCCTGTGAGCTGCCAAGAACAAGTAGACCTGTGTCTTTCCAATCCATCACTGCAACCAGTGTTTTGTCTCCATTGGGCTGGAGTATTTATATCTTATTCCTAACCTGTTCCAAACCTTGAAAGCCTTCTCTTCTCATACTGCAAACTTAAAGCACACTATAAATTCAAACTACTCACACTACAAACTTAAGGAAATGCTTAAAGTATCAATCTTATTTATCCACGCTATCTACACTAACCAAAACTACAACTTTGGTCAAGTAAAATCAAGCTTCCAATGAAGCCATACAAGTATCTGAATACTTGATGAAAATCTTGATTTGTGTATTAGCAAGATGAAGACAGGAACAAAAATCAACATCTGTCTGTAAGTTTGATTTTCAGACTTATCATAAAATGAATACTGAAACCTTGAATCGATAAATTCCTTGATATAGTCAGCTACCGGGTCATACCACTTTCTTAGTTTTGGATCTTCAAACTTGTCTTTACTCTCAGTCTTGATATCAAAAGACAGTTGAAAAGGGCTTTGAAAAGACAAACTCTGTATCTTGACCTCTAAAGCTTCAATCTCTTTCTCAATATATGCAGCAAATTCTTTTAAAAAGATGACTTTAGATTCTGAGTTACATGAACTTGACTTTAAATAAGAAAACAAAAGAGAAGAAAAAATTTCATCTATTTCCTCATCAGTGCTCATATCACTCCATTCCCTGAAATTTTTAATGGAAAGAGAATCTGCCCTAATCTCTGTCTTCATCATCCGTATCTTTAGAAATATAATCCAAAAATCTGCTAATGATCTAATTGACTCAACAAACAAATCTTCAACCCAACTTTTACACTTTCCTTATAATGAATCATAGAATAATCTAATGAAGACATCTTCATGTTTATCTCTGAGTAACTCTGAAAATTCATGGAAATTAGATATGTGTTTCACAGCTAAACTCAGATCTTCTCCATTGAATTTAGGACCATTTCTCAACAAATATTCATCCGAAGGAAGAAGATTCAGAAAACCGGGAAGTTCTACAAAATCTAGACATGCATACCTTGAAACAATAGAAGTCGGATCAGAAGTCCTCATTAGTCCAATGAAATCATCAATGAAGCTTTGAAATATGGATCTGCAGTAGTTGGAGTCACCAGGTGAATAATTTGCAGCCACTATGTCACAAGCGCTCCTTCACCATCAAAGGCTGGATATATTCGTTGTCATTCTTCCTAGGGAAGATATCTTCGCTCCTTCGTCCTCGGCAACGGCGCCAGAAGATATTGTCGCTAAAGTTGACTCTTGACTGCAAGAGAGGCAAGCTTAGAGAAATCTTAATGATGTGTAAAGGATAGCTGGGAATGAAAGTTTATAAACAAACATACATTTAAGAGATCAAGCAGGGAATCTATCAGCAGAGAATGGATATTAATAAGACATGGTTATGAGCATAACTTCATGAAAGACATGAATCAGGTTCTACATCAAGTATTAAAGATAATTGCATACTAATCAAGAGAATCTTGCCATGGATTAATAAGACCATGCACATGACAGAATAATGAGAGTACGTAATTCAATTATTAAGCAAAACAAGCTCATATGATCACAATTATTTAAAAATAGCTATGGATATTAAGAAAAATAGAGTATATGTGCATACACGAATCTGCCAATACAGTCTCAGCCCTCGGCTGAAACTCCCTCCCTCTATTACAAAAATCAATCAAATATATAAGACTTTGGAATTTCTAGACTATTCGGGCTGTTACCTACTTTTTGAATCTAAATCTAACAATAAATATCGAATTAATCACAAGAACACTAGAATTGCTCGATCTTCAAAAGCTGGAAATATTTGGTGCTAATATTCTACTTTGGAATCTTCAAATGCTCTGGAAATTGCACTTGTTCACTAAATATCTGGAACAATCCTGTGTTTGTTGATTCTCACCATAAAATTTGGGATATATACTTCACCATCGCCATAAAATTTTGATATGATTTTTTAGCCTAATATTTTATACCACCTGTTCTTCATCCAGCATGTATGAAATGTTTGTTTCCAAAGTACAATTGTCTTTTTACAATTGTCTATCATTTGAAATTTTCTCTCCAACCAACTGCTCTGCCTGCAAGAATGCAGCATTGGATGATTATCAAACTGGAGAGAATATCAAATGTTTCTCTTTGGATATGCATTCCTATACTCTCATGGATTTCTCTTTTGTGGTATTTATGCTCTTCATTACCCTATTCAATACCAAAACTATTTCCTTAGCATATAGCGATTTTGATATGAAAACCAGATCAAAGAAGGGGCATGAAGATTTTCAGATGTCGATCCAAATGGTCATTTTGTCAAATCTGGTGAAGAAGGCTTGATCATGAAATGTATAAGAGTAGCCCAAGGATGAATTGCTTCCTGGACCTCATTACTCCATTGTCTTACTATCTCTGGATTTGTCACGGTTTACCTCACCTCATTGTACATTTAGTTCAGTTCTCCACATGTCTTTCCTTTGATAAACCATGGATCCACAACTATTGGTAAATGATTTAATTAATTATTGTTCACTGCAAGCACCATTTAATCAGAATCTGAAATTTCATAATCACGTTGAACCCTAATTGCTCATTGTTTAATATTAGCAATTTACACAATAAAATTTCTGCATCAATGTAAGCTAATTCTGGAGCTTATGATCTTCATGACACTGACATGAAATCATGGTATTTATGCTTAAAATGAATATGTTGAGGGGTTTGAAACATTCATCCACTTGTGATGCATATCTTCCAACCCATAGACATTGCCCACAGATTTTTAATGCTCGAAACTTAGTATTCACTCCTTGATGCTTAGCGTGACATCTGGAAGCTCGATGGCTTGGGCTTTATTCTTTGGAGATACATTCGGTACTTCTTTACATGCACACCTGGTGGAGACATTCTTAACTTAAATGAAAAATGCTTGGTTCTTTGTGAATGCTATCGAGCTTAATGCAATTTTAACATTTACATTCCAGAACTTACTTTTCTTCCACACGAGTGCCTTCGTGAGTGCTTTTCTATCTGATCTCAGTATTCAAATTGAAACTTGAGTGGTCACTCTGACATCTGGATGCTGCCAGAAATTGAAATTTTGTTGGAGT
The DNA here is from genome assembly GCA_001517045.1 of Pseudotsuga menziesii. Taxonomy (NCBI): domain Eukaryota; kingdom Viridiplantae; phylum Streptophyta; class Pinopsida; order Pinales; family Pinaceae; genus Pseudotsuga; species Pseudotsuga menziesii. Next base: position 235,276 of record LPNX011103656.1, read on the forward strand.
AGATCTGATGACAATAGAAGTCATTAGTTTTTATCGAGCTGATGTGTGATCTTCCCTGTGCTTTAACGGATTCTAAGCCCAATGATTCATTCCCAGATGAATTTTTGTTCCTAATAAGCACAACTGACCCATGGTATGGAGATTTAATCATTTATCTCCAGACACAGTGTTTTCATCCTACTATATCTCGTGAGGATCTTCGCTGCATTCGTCACCACGCAAAGTACTATCTTATCCTCAATGATACCTTGTATGGACATGGTATAGATACCATTCTCCAACGATGCCTCACACATGATAAGGCTGAACAAGTTCTTAATGACTGCCATTCAGGGGCATGTGGCAGTCATCTTTCTGGGATAGCTACAGCTCAGAAAATCCTGCGCGCTGACTATTTTTGGCCTTCTATTTTTAAATATTGTCGTGAGGTTGTCACGAAATCCCCACCCTGTTAACACTTTTACTCGAAAAAGCACACCCACCCTGCTCTGTTACACCCCGTCATTGTCGTTGGCCCTTTCGCCAAATGGGGGATAGATTTCATGCATTGTAATCCTACCTCAGCCGAGGGGCATGGTTACATCATAGTAGCCATGGATTATTTCACTAAGTGGGTTGAGTCTATGCCTACATATGCAGAGGATGGTAAGACTGCCGCCCTCTTTATTTTTAACCATATAATAGCAAGGTTTGGAGTTCCTCGGTCTATTTTCATGATAAGCTAGGAAAAGGGAAGTTTGAATCAATGTGGTATGGTCCTTTTATCGTTTCCAAGGTTTTAGAAAAAGGGGCCTACGAGCTCATGGATTATGATGGAATCCCCTTCCGACAATCTCGCAATGGGTTGTACCTAAAGAGGTACTAGCCTAGATCATTCATGTATGGTACCTTGTATATATGTACATTATTTGGCTTTTCAGTGTGTTTTGGTACTTTCAATATGGTTTTGAGTTTAATGTCTAGACTATTTATACCATGTTTTGGTTATGCAGATTAAATGGCTTTTTATGGCTTCGCCGATGGTGCTTGCCACCACACCCTGAACCTTGCCTCAGTTGCTTGGGTTCTGTATTCCCCTGCACATGATCTAGTGATTTAAGGAGGAGTTTGTATTGGTCCTGCTACCAACAATATCGCCGAGTATGAAGCAGTCATAGGTATTTTGACTAAGGTTGCATCCCGGGACATTCATGACTTGGTAGTGTTCATGGACTCGTAATTGGTGGTTTGTCATTTAAACCAGGTTTACACCATCAGAAACCCTATACAACTCCATCTCTATCGGAGGGTACGTTTGTTAGAAAGGTCATTTGAAGTCATTACTTATAGGCATATCCATAGGGTAGACAATGCAGTTGTTGATTCATTGGCAAATTATATCCTAGACTGGTATATTGCTCATTCGTAGAATGAAAGTTAAACATGGTTCATAACATTGTAAATAAACAGTAAAAATATATAAAACTCATGTAAATATATTTTCCATTTGAAGCATAAACATTAGAGGTAAAAGTCTGTATATATCTATATATAAGTGTTTTTACAAAAATAGGTCACGAGACCTCACCTGAAGCACTCTGGCTTTCAAGAAGCACAAAATCATACAAAAAATATGAAGCTATAGCAGCTTTCAGTGGTACATCATGTAAGAGCTAGTGATGCTCATGGTAGCAGATAACAGCCCGCACTACCCTATGTAGCAGACGGTTGAAGTGGCCTGGCACCCTTACTGTGTGCCTCTGATAGCGCATCAGGAGATCATCAATGGATGCATCAGGTATGTTCAAAGTTAACCTCTCTAGGTTCTCCTCCAACTCTCCCATAGGGTCATCACCTCATTGAACAAATCGAGCTCCCGCTCGTCTATCCTGTGGGGATGATCCCCTAGGTCGTGCAGCTCCTACATTTGCATGAAAATTTTAGGTCTTTTTACTATACATAAAAAATAAAAAACATTAAAAGACAAAAAACACAAATAGCTATCTTAGGGTTTTGTTTCTTACCCATGTCTCCCCACTGCTCGCCAGGTGGAAGTGGTAGGTCAGGGTCACCCCTGAAATCAGTGCCTGCATAAGCATAATCCTCAACCATAAGGTTTGGTCATTAATCCATCAGAAGAATGGAGACCCGAACTTCACCTTCCCTCTGCATGCTCCTATACAGGCCATGATCCTGACCCACCTCTGCATACAAGGGTCTCTCGCCCTCAGCTCAATAAAAACCACTTGGGGTCTCAGCTGTGGGATTCGCTCAAAAAATAAATAGGCTAAGATAGAACCATATCCAAACTATTTTAGTTCTCCCTGTCGACACTTGGTCAGCTAGTCTTTAAAGACCGGTAGCAATGCCTCCGCTCAGTTGAAACTGTAGGTGCCATAGCCTCTATCGCATACAACATATGTGCCCTAGAATCCTGATGAGGCCCTTGGCTCCTAGCCAGCCTCTGCATGGTGAAAAGAAGAGTGCAAAGAGGAAGATCCACTACTGCCTTGATGGGAATCTTCTTCCCTGAAGTTCTAGTACCAGGAAGGCAATGGCGGTCAATCAACACCTAAGTAGTCACGTCCCCTCCATGGGAACCAATCAATGAAATCAGGGCGCCCCGTCTCAACAATCCAGTCAAGAAGTAGATATCTTCTAACTCAATGGTCAACACATGTGCCCCCACCTCGAAGTATTGTTGTTCTGGGTTCCACATATGGAGTATATGCTCCAGCAATCTCTCATGAGACACCATACTAGGTGTGTGGAAGAACTTGAGGAGGTCTTAGTTCCTTAATGTGGCTATAAATCCCGCATTTCTTTCAGCGCGGGCATCATCATCATCATGTTGTCGTTCCTTCCATATCACCATTTTCGACCGCTGGAAACCTACCAAAAACCATTAATGGATTAGTTCAAAACATATCCAATCATCAAAATCAATTAAAAGCTTGTTTTTTTCTCTATCCATGCATTTTTCCCAACTCACGGTCGGCACCGCCTGAGCTTTGTTTGCACAGAGCAGTGGCACCGCCTGAGTGCAGTGTTATAAGCGTGGTTCTCACAATGCACCTCCTATCCCGTAAGGGGCAGGAGCGGTGCCCGCTTTTTAAGTTTAGGGCCTGCCTAAAATGGCCAAAAACCCTCCTAAAATAAAAAATAAATGCTTAAAAGTGAAAGCTTAGGGTTTTGTCTTTTACCTGGCTCTGACGGTGCTCAAATCGGACGGTCGAGTCTCCGAAATCAAGAGTTGAAGATCTTGTTCAAAGTCGCTCCAAAATGCTCTTGACTAGTGGTAAATAGTGAAATGTTTTGATTTTTACTATTTGAAATGACTTTTATAGCTATTTTAGGGTTTTTTAATGTCATTTTAATATTTTAAAATCATTATCATTATAAAATCCATCCATATGACTCATTAAAAGTCATTTTTCGAGAAATTAACATTACTATTGAGTTTTGTAGGAGTAGAAACGAAAACAGTAAAAATATATGGGAAGTTTGTTTTTAACTTTTTCGAACTTCCTTAAAACGGAAAAAGTCCCCGAGTGTTTGTTTCGATACCCTAGTCACACTCTCAGAACTCAGTATCAAAGTTCTGATTCTTTTTAGGCTCGTAAAACTGTTCATCGTTAAAAACAGACCTAATGGAGTCTCCTTTAAGCTCTTTTTGGACTCCCTAAATATGAAAAGATTCTCAAGTACTTGTCTTCTTCATACTCGTAAAAGTATTTGAAGATTCGTCTCTCCGACGGTAGGTTATCTCTTTTTCGGTTTGGATAGACTATTTTACGAAAAAGGACCCTTTGGAGTTTCTTTTGTCTTCGTTCAGACTCTCTAAATATGAACGATGTCGAGTTTGCTTTCATTGGACTCGTTAAATTAAACACTGAGAGACCCTTTTTTGGGATCAAACCCCTCCTTTCTCAGGTTCGTGAAATATATGGGAATGGACTTGTCTTCAGATAAGCTCAAACAAGTTTTTGTTACCCTCTTTGAACTCATAAAAACAAAAAGAGGCACTCATCAATCATGATGGGGGAATTAAGAGAAGGGAATCATTTTGCAAATCCAATGGTAGTTGTTTGTCACCTTTGAACATGGCACTTGTCTACATATCATTCAGTCAATTGGGTATTTAGCTGACTTACAAGTCGATCCACTTTCATGAGTCATGTCACTCCTTTGAGTCTTTAAAAATAATGCATTGTCCACTGTCGCATTGTGTGTCTGTCTGGTCTACTCATGCTTCCAAGTCTTTTTTCGTGTCGCCCAATGTTCAAAGGAAGAAAGAAGTTTACCTCTACAGTTAAGAAAGCCTTTGTGTCAGTACTTTGAGTCAGTCCTATGGTTACATTATCTACGATATTCCAAAACTTTGTTCCAAGTTTCATGTTGTCGATGTGGGATTCATCATGGCCCTCCTTCGACGATACTATTCCTCTCGACCTCAACTCATCATCCAGGAAATAGTCTTAGAAGCAAATTTAGTACCTTGAGATCTGTATGCCTCAATGACAGATTCTCTCGCTATCGACAAAGGTTCACATCATTGGCCTTTGATTGGAAGACTCTGTTGGGTGTTCAACACCAAGACATCTATTCACGCTCAGTGGATTGTACTAAGGTACCTTGGGAATCATTGACATCAATGGTGATTTCCCTCGCACTTGTTAACGGTTCACCTCATTGACCAGTAATCAAGTGGTTTCTACCATGTTCGACTTTAGAACATTGTAATCACATGGATAGAATCGTACTTTGTGGAAGACGAGTCGAAGACCCTGGGTATTTGCTAAAGCGCTCGTAGCTTGCTCCCCAGGTTGTGACGAAGTATATTGTATGAAGTACCAGCATGGATCCACATTTGTATGGTCATGGCTATGCTCAAATTTGCGTCTGTATGACATAGATCTATGTTGTATATCTGGTAGCTATGTCCAAGTTTGAGTCCTCTATTGCATGGATCTACACTGTATTCTAGTAGCCATGGTTGTTTATTCCTCTCATGGATATGTCTTGTATTGGTCTACAGCCATGATGAGGTTACATTTATTCATGAGTCAAAGTATTGATGTATTGCAGATGCCTGTTCGATGACACTCTCCGATCAAGCTGGATCTTACCTTGAAGTGATAACTTTCTCTATCAAAGCTCTCGCCTATCATATCCCTCTAGCCTCATGCTTTGGGGGGCATTCTGTTACACTCAAAATTTGTCACCAGCATGTGATAGGATCCCTAACACAAGACATTTGCCCTCAAATCCCAAACTTGAAGAGAATCCTGCTCTAGATGTTGATTCCAACATACAAAATTGCAGCACCGCTTCTACCCTCAAGCAGATAAGCGGTACCATGTTCAGCATCACTTCTACCCTCAAGCAGATAAGCGGTACCATGTTCAACACCGCACTAGTTGTGTGAGAACCAAGCGATGCCACTGCCTTTAACCTATGTTGTTGGCGTAGTTCCTACCCATCACTGCTCTGTCATAAAGGGGTATAAGCGGTGCCCTTGGTAAAAAGTGAAAAAAGGAGGTTTCTCGAGGCTTCTAGAACAAGAGCCTCATGTCTAACCTTATCCCTACTCACTTGGGTTGGTTAAGGTCGAGATCCCTCTTTGCAAGATCTTGTGGCCACCTCATCCACCAATCTCTCAACCATCTTATCCATTTGAGCCCTATAAATACAAGCTCATACTCCATGGTTGAGAGGGGGAGAAGAATAGTAAAGTTATGTTGTTGAATTGATACCCTGGCCTAATCCATCAGAGAGCAATTGTGGAGCAAGTTGGAGCTATCAGGGACAAGGTGCTAGTCTTGTGAAGGAGTGTATCGACACTAAGGCACATGGTTGTAATCTCTTTCATTTATTTTCTAATGCAAAGTCGATTTCCTTCCCACGTGTTTGTTGTGTAGATCTCACATTATGTTATTGGATTCCTTAGTCACTAATATGGATGTGTAGACGATTTTCTGGTAGATTTGATGTCTTTGTATGTTTGATATGTTTTATAGGTATACAGGTCCTTCATCAGAGTTACATTCCAGGCGTCTATAACATTCAGGGAAGGTCTTCAACAGAGTTATTCACTCATTTGTTCTGGATCTGAACCATTCAGACCAGAGGAACAACTTTTGTCCACAGAAGGTGGTATATTCCTGATAACACAAACTAATACTTCAATATATATATATATATATATATATATATATAATGGTAGGGTGACTAATTAACTCTGAAATGAAGAAAGTGGTATAAAAGAAATAGAATAAAAGAAGCATAAATACTGTATTGTATATGGTAATTAAAATTATAAATGGAAATGGGTTAGAAAAGAACCTCGCACACCTTGCGCTTCTCTTTATAAGATCAAAAAAAATGTTATATGAACCCATTTTCATTCTTTCCATGTAATTACAACTAAAATAGAGAAACACCAATACCATGCACATATGCAAATGATTGGGATTTTCATGTGTTTCGTGAGAGACTACTAAGGGTTTTGTAGAGGAATTACAAAGTTGAGATAGATCCAAGATGTTCAAACTGTGAAAATACTTAAATTATTTACCTGAGTAACTACATAATAATTTCAAATTACATAAATCTTGAAGTTTTCATCGATAATGAGGGAGGAAAGTCGGGTGATGATGTTTTCATGGATACTACCGGGTTAATGTCGGTTGGATTCTTCACATACCTCTATGTCCGATTGACATAGATAGCCTGTTAGATTTTTTATTTTTTATTTTTTTTATTTCTTTACCTTTTCAACTTATAAGTTGATGGGATGGGTAGGTAGGTGAAAGCTAGACATGAATCTCAACAATTTAACCAAAAAAAAATGAAAATAAAAGTACTAAAACAAATTAGCTTCCCACTAGTAGATCTATATAGATTTATAATTTATTTTTTTTTTGCTTCCCAAAAAGTATTGTACAATAAGCTTAACATGGGTACTCAAAATCGATCTGCATTTAGCATCCTATTTGGAAAAGAACCCCTACCTTGTTAGAATGTAATGTAAAGTGTCTTGCAATCTAGCAGTAATGGATTCTTGAGTGAAGGGTGGAATTCCCTATCAACCAAGTACCCCTTAGCCTCAGTAGATGAGGCGTCAAGCCATAATCCTAATGCGAAGCCAAGTCCACAATGCCCATTATATTAGCCATGGAAGGTGGCCATGCAGCCAAGCCATTCCCTAAGGGCGCAACCATGGATACCCTGGCCATGCTATCAACAAGCCTGTGGTATCTTGACGCATGCACAGTGGTGGAAAATGGCAGGGGCATGCAAAGGACATGGATCCCTATATAT
>LPNX011103656.1:244695-259409 GCA_001517045.1 Pseudotsuga menziesii
CCTTTAACTCTGTATATAACCAACAACAACAACAAAAACATGAGGGGTGTCACATAAATGAACCCACCGATTCAAATTATAAATTATTATTCTAACATAAGTAAGCAAGACAATAAAATTTATAAACAATACTTTCGAGGTGATGTTAAGCTTCCATTTCACAGAACATTTCTCTATAGCCCCTTTAAAAGACTACAAATAATAATAATAATATATAAATAGTAATTAATTCAATATATGAGATAAACCCACCTAAAATTTGCTCAAACACTGATATTTCAGTAGAACGCGCTGGCAAATTCCAAAGAACAAATTTCCAGATTAGGGTCAAGTAATTCAAGGATGGTAAATCAATCAATCTTCCCGAGTATTTTATAGATGTCTTGTAGAAACCAAAATTTATTTTCCTTTAAGAGTAATTAATACTATAATATCCTCTTGGCGTCATACCTTTATACGAATATCAAGCAAGCCGTGATAGTTGGAGCAGCTCACCCTCTAGAGGCATAAGAGCTTGAGCTGGCTGTAAGCCTATCATGCCCGAACCAGGGGAAAGGTTGCGCTCTTGGGCGTCACTGAAACCACAGATCCCTACAGCCAGGGGGAAGATGCTTGTGCAAGACTTCTTGTAGCTAGAGTCCCATACTTCCTGTAGCTAGCGTCCCATAGATGCTCTAGGTTTCAAAGAAAGGTCCACACATACCATTGTTTCCATACCTGGAAGCTATACCTAGAAGCTCTTCAGCCCTCGAAGGAGGAAGATCTAGCTCATGCTGAAGAAATCCAGCGGGAATGGCATTCGTGCACTAGGAGGGAGTGAGCTATTTTAATGGGGGAACTGTGCTTTGGAATGCGGTAGGAGGGCGTGCATGTAACCCACGTGGCATACATGCCGCCCAGTTCTTCCGGGTGGGCTCCCTTGTGCCCTTTAACAGTGAATCAGTGGTGGAGTGAGAACGCGCAAGCCGCGTGGAGCTAGGAAACAGTGGGCTCCCTTATGTCGTTGGACAGTGAATCTATGGTGGAGTGAGAACGGCAAGCCAGGTGGAGCTAGGAAATAATGTATGGGTTATAATTCGGTAAAAACAAAAAGAAAAAAAATTAACTTAAGTTTTAAATTGTTTAAATACATTTAGCCTAGCCAAGTTGCCAACCCTATAGGAAAGAGCAAATAGAATTTTTTTTTAATAAAACAATGCAAGAAAATTAGTGAAGTGTTTTAAACTTAGTGGGAAGGCTTTTGCATGCCATCTGGGCCTCATGTGGTATGGCCATGTAAGTGAATAATTGGATGGCATGTGGGGAGCATTTAATGGTAAGCAAGCGGTGTTAATCTTTCTAGATAGTTGATTTGACAGTAAAAAGCTAGCATATTAAATTCTCATATACCTTACTCGATGATTAATGGCTCCCATCTGGCGGAATTACTGCTCTCATAGTTCGCTTTTACATTCACAGGAATCAAAATATAGCCAGGCCCTATAAAGAGAAAACAGACCCAAATGGATACTAAATTAGGGCTCATCAGGCTCAACCTTCAAACAAAAAAAAAACCTTCTATGTATTTAGGTTTTAGTTCTCTAGCCACCAAATTCAAACGCCGTTTGGATTTGTCCCAAAATTTTATTGATACTTTACCATTTGGTCATAGCAGACAGGAGGTGGTGCTGAGTGCTAACCAGTATAGTGATTGCCAATCATTCATCGGTCAGAGTTGGGATTTGCTCATGTTATGCTTGATACTATAGAAAATAGATGAGAGCTCTATAATTACGTCTATCACACAATAGGTGAATTAGTAGTGTTTCCTGAGTTGGTCGCTTCGAAAGTTACTTACTGGATTATTGTAGAAGTAAGCTGAAATCAAAAAAAATAAAAAAGGGGTTAGGATTGGAAACCGACTTGCTAGCTTGCTTTAACTCTTAGATATTCTTTAGATCTTTTATCTTTATGGGTGGGCTCAACTGCACCCAGATATACTTCTACTTTAATACGTTTAGATCTAGGTTTAGATCTAGGTGGTTAATTATGTCGGTGGAACCCTGCACCAGAAGTGCCCGAGCTAGTATTATTAAACTGAAAATGGTGTGCCAGAGCTAGTATCATTGAACTGAAAATCGGAATGTTATCATTGAACTGAAAATGGGAATGTTATTGAATACGTCCTACTAGCCCTTCAATAAATAGACGGGGGAGCAACTAACCGATAATCAATTGAATTTGGCTGCTACGCATATCAACTTATTGCTAAACTGCCAGAATTGGCAAGCTCCTTAGCGAACAATAATGAAATGCCTAAGGAAATGAATGCTTAAGAGGTAAGGCATTCTAGACTATTTTGACTATTACCAACTACCTTGAATTTACTACCTGGATTATTTACATGAAGCTATGAGCCAATAATAATAACAGGAGCAATTTTTTTTATTGTCATAATAACATGATTAAGCATGGATACTTGAAGAAAGTCTCTCTATTTTATTTTATTTTATTATATATAAAAGATTAAAAAAAATTACCGTGGTTTAATGAGATGCAATAGTGATAAATTATTTTATTTTATTTTATATAAAAGATTAAAAAAAATTACCGTGGTTTAATGAGATGCAATAGTGATAAATTATTTTATTTTATTTTATATAAAAGATTAAAAAAAATTTACCGTGGTTTAATGAGATGCAATAGTGATAAATTCTATGGTCCAGGTAGATAATTGAAGCAGATTATAAATGCTCTTCCATTATCATTCAGACATGATTCATGATGTTATGAAAAAAAAGGAAAAAAATAAAAAAATAAATTTTCAATATGTTAAGTAAAACAGGGAACTTTAAAATATATATTTGTTTTTTGTAATTTGTATCAGTACTATGTAATGATTCTATATATATATATATATATATATATATATATATATGTAAATAAAGAAATTATATTACATCAAAAGAGAATCATTACATAGTACTAATACAAAACATGTCCTTCAGACAGCTGACGTGTTGAGACACAGTACAGCGCTGGACTTGGGCACGAGGGCCATAACATTCAAAACCATAGATTGGGCTTACCCCTGAGTAGGACCAAAATGTCTCAAAAAACACGACAACGAAAATGCCAACATTACAAGCCGAGACAATAGTGAAAATGACAATAAGCCTTACAACCCGGATAAAAACTGCGAGGAAACAACCAAACACGGAAAGTCAAACCATTTTCTTAAAGGTTGAGGGCAGGCTGGAGACCATCGCTTGAGTCGGGACTGAGACCGAACACAGAGGGACTGCATCAGGCTGGGAGGGAGAGGTGACACTCTTGTGCTTTTTACCACACCTTCCACAACTATCTCACGGACGCGTAGCTTCCTCATGACCTTTTCCAGCAGCGTAGAAGGCAACCCCGAGCCTCGAGGCGATGATATCCACCTTCTGCTGGACCATATGACATTCACCATTATGGTACTTCTAGGCTTTAACTGGTTCCTCGTCCCCTGCATGTTTAGCTTCCTGTTCCATGTATGAGTGTCCAACCATATTCATGTTGACCCAATATTGCATCAAGAGGCAGTCATAAGCAGTCGCACACCCCGCAGTGGTGTCGGGGTCCAAAACCTAGTCCGCCACCTCCTGGTGGAGATCTTCCTTAGACATGGTTTTTACCGTATGCCAGAGATCATTGGCCTTTCCCTCTACTTCCTGACGTATGTTCAGAGGAATATGATCTTTGAAGTAATCAGCGTCTTCTTAGGCTTGAATTTGTGCCCACGTAACCCTCCGTGGGTTCTTCGCAGCGCCCTACTCGGCCGAGGAATCACCAGGGGCTTTCCCCTTGTCCATCAGATGTTTCGAGGTCATTTTCCATAGAAGGGAATAGGGGCAAGCGCAAAGGTTAAGGAGGAGACAGTGAGCCACACACAGGCAAGGAGGAAGGGCCATGGGGATAACCAGCGAAACCAAGAAATAGAGAGCGAGCCTGAGAGATGAAAGCGGGTTGAACAGAGGGGCACACAATAAAAAGGAAAAGGTAGCATAATTATTCGTCCTGGGATGTACCTTGAGAACGTCATGGTGATGATGCAGACAATCCCCCTCGTACCCTTTCCCATGGTGGATCCACTGCCGAAAATGAATGTCCCGTCGTTTCGGCCGTCATTCCCATCCTCGCCCATCCTTTCGTAAGCAGTTCCAATGAGAAATATAATGCCTAAGGACATCCACTAATGGATCTGCTCGCTTTCCAAACTGATACTGTCAGGCGTATTAATGGGGGCCTGTCATGGCGTGCTCGCGCCGTCTGTCACCTCTAACCACTGCAACGTTCGAGCGTGCCATTTGTGTCCCACCCTCAAGATCGTGCGCAACCATATGTCGGCAATGATGGGCCCATTCATCAGCTTCAAAGTTCTCGAGAGGGTCCCATTAGTGTGCCATCTCACCCTCCACCCCTGCATTCGCAAGGAGGTTCGCTGCCTTGTTGGCGTCCCTTCTGACATGGCAAAAAGAGACGGCAGAATGGGCATGGAGCATGTCACGAAGAGTGTCTAGGCACTGGCTAGCCTCCAACTAGTGGAAACTTGTCCGCTGACTTGGCCATTTGCTAACCGCCTCACCACATAGATCATAATGTTGGAGTCTCCCTCAATTAGAGCAGGGAAGCAATTACTATGAACCAAGCATTCCAGTCCTTGAATCATACTTTCGAGCTCAGCGGAATTGTTAGTATCCTGGCCAATGGTCCCCAAAAAGACAAAAATCACTTGTCCTTGAGAGTCTCTGCATAATCCCCCATAGCCCAAGTCACCCGGGTTTCCCCTAGAGGCCCCGTCAAAGTTGAGCTTGAACACTTGTGGGGGTGGTGGCGACCAAAAGTTAGGACTGGAAGGTTGAAGGATCATGTCTCGCTTGCGAAGCCCATCCATCTGAGATTTGTCAAGTTCCCGAAATTCCCCAATGTGCACTTCATCTGCAGGAATGAGCTTGTCCTCATCATGCCATTGCATGCTTCTAATGGAGGAGAGGAGGTTGTCCCTCACTGTCTGCCAGACCTTCTCAATGCAATTACGCTTATCACGGAAGATTCTCCCATTCCTTTCCTTCCAAATGCACCACATGATCATTCCAGGTAAGGCATTCCATATGGTCCTAATGATTATGTTTTTGAAAGTTTGATGATTCCATTCCGTCAGAGTTCTAGCCGGCTGAGCTCTCTGCCTGTCACTTCTTCGAAAGCCAATGGCTCCCTTATCCCAAACAGCTGCTGCAAAAGGGCAGCAATCAAGAAGATGGCTCATGGTTTCTTCCACCTGGGAGCACATGCACAATTGGGATTCCTTGGACACCTCGCTTCCAGAGATTCTCACAGGTGAGGATACGGCCTCTGACCACAAGCCAAGCAAAGAGACCTACCTTGGGCCATAAATTCAAGGTCCATATCTTCTTCCATGTTTCCTCTCCTTCTACTCGATTTCTGATTCGAATGTTGTAGGCTTCCTTGATGCTAAACATCCCTTTGTCCGTGTATCCCCATCTTAGCACATTTTGTACCTCCTTGAGCCTGATGCACTTGTTGAGCATTTCCTCCTAGAAAGCCTCCCAATCCGCTGCCTCTATCTGGTCAAGTTTGTCGATGAAGTTCCAGCACCTCCTCCCGTTAAAAATCCTCTCTTGCCAAAAGTGGTGCACTTGTATCCTGCCAACCACCCTAGAAATTTCCTGAATAGGAGCCCATTTTGGGTTATCGCCGAGCCGTGGTAGTTGATTCCATGAATCCTCCCAGAACTTGGCATTCCTCCCATCCTGAATTTCCCAAAAACTATGTTGTTGCACCAGATGTCAACCGCCTTTGGCCTTCATCCATATGGGAGATCCTTGCTGATCTTTGTTGTAGCGAATTAACTGGGATAGGGGCCTGTCACGTCCGTATTTGATGTGCCATAATCTAGCCCATGGTTTGGATGTGTGGGTGACCCACCTCCACCAGAATTTCGCACCTTGGACTTCAGCCATAATTTTTGGGTCTCTTAGACCCAGCCCCCCCATCAACTTGGGACGACAGATACTGTCCCAGCTAACCAAGGCAAATTTGGCTTTATCCACACGGCCACCCCACAGAAAATTACGTTGAATGCTTCGGATTTCACAGATAATGGACTTAGGGGCAGAGAGGACTGAGAACAGGTAAATGGGCATCACCTGTAACACCGATTTTAACAAAACAAGCCTGCCGGGGAGGTTTAGAGGTCTTAGGGTCCAGTTTGCTAGTTTCTGCTTCATTATGTCAAGGAGTTCAAGACAAGATGTTCATTTCAATTTTCACAGACCTAGGGGGACACCTAAGTATTTTTAAGGAAAAGAACCCTTCGTGAAACCCAGGATGCAGAGGATGTTCGTTTGGGTGACTGGGGTTGTATTAAGGAAGAAGACTTGGGATATGGTTGGGTTTACTGCAAGACCCAAGGCCTTGGCAAAGAGTGACAGACTTTTTTTGAAGCTTCCCGCTTCTTGGACTGAAGGGTGCCCCATGAGTATGGTGTCATTGACAAATTGTTGGTAAGTATGAGGGTCCATGTTACCCTGAAGACGAAGACCTCTCAGCTCCCCATTCTCCGCCTGGGTCTGAAGGAGACAACTCAAGCCCTCCGCCATCAAAATGAAGATAAATGGAGAGAGAGGGTCGCCCTGCTTGATACCTCTGGATGGTTGGAAGGTACGAGTCAGGGCTCCATTCAGAAGGATGCTAAAAAAAGGAGTGGAGATAAGACCCATAACCCATTCAACCCAGCCTTGGCAGAAACCATAGGCTTCCAACATTCTGCTAATGAATTGCCAACTTAATTTGTTGTAGGCCTTTGCTATATCAAGTTTGATCAACATACCTGGTTGCCACGAGCTTTGTAGGGAATGAAGAACTTCATGCATGAGGATGACCTCATCCAGGATCTTACGCCCTTCCACGAAGCCAGATTGTTCCAGACAGATCAGGGAGGGGAGAAGGGACTCCAGTCAATTGGCGATAACTTTGGAGATAATCTTGTATATCACATTACAGAGGGCTATAGGCCTAAACTTGTCCGGGATATCGGCACCTGACTCCTTAGGGATGAGGGATAAGAACGTCGCATTGAAAGCTTTTAAAACCCCCTTCTTTAGTCTCGATTCTTCAACTATTTCGACTACCTCTCCCTTCACCATATCCCAGAAGTGGTGGAAGAAATTGGAAGTGAAACCATCTGGACTAGGGGCTTTCCCCAGGGCCATCTATTTAACCGCTTCTTCAACTTCCTTTAGAGAGACCGGTTTGATGAGCATCTCATTATTTTCCCTAGTGACAGTAGAAGGAATTAAGCGTGTGATTTTAGCTATATCTCTCTCCCTGTCATGGTCATCTTCATTGAGGATCTCCAAAAAATAGTGGGAGAGCTCTGCTTCAATCTCCCCTCTAGTTTCAATCCAGCTGCCATCCATTTTTCTGAGTTTCTAGATTCTTGAGTTGCTCCTATTCTGGATCACCGAGTTATGAAAGAACTTGGTGTTCTTTTCCCCATCCTGCAACCATTTGACCTTGGATTTTTGTTTCCAATAGATTCCTTCCTATCTTTCTCTTACCTCCAGTTGTCCCCATAGCTCTTTCTCTTTTTTCTACATGTCCTCATCCCATCCATCCATCATTCCTTTCTAACTGAGGTGCTCAAGTTCAGAAATCAGTGTTTTCTTGTCCTCGAAAATGTTACCAAACTCTTCTTTGTTCCAAGTACGAATTTTGGTCTTGAGCATCTTGAGTTTCTGCTGGAAGCAGAACATGGCAGTACCTGTGGGGGGGACCAGCTCCTGCCACCACTGATGGACAAGATCTTTGAAGTTCTTATGCTCCATCCAGAACTGTTCAAATCTGAATGGTTTCCTCATAGTGGAGCAGGTCCAATCCCAATTAAGGCTGATAGGCGAGTGGTCAGAGCCTGCAGCTAGGAGCACATTAGCCATGATTTCACCCGTACCATGGACTATATTCTTTGAAACCAAGAATCTCTCCAAACGAGAGGCAAACAAATGCTCACCCCCGCGTTTGTTGTTCCACGTATACCAACCATTTCCTGTTTCCATATCCACAAAAGAGCTTTGAGTTTGGAAAACACTAAAATCCTCTTGGTACTTGTCCATAATTCTTTTACCTCCCTTCTTTTCATCAAGATTGGCAATGAGGTTAAAATCCCCTCCCATCACCCACTGGCCCTCCTTCGCTTGGTGTTTGGTCCAGTCGATGAAATCGATGAAGGCCTGCTTCTCAGGGAAGCTACTAGGACCGTAAATATTAGTAATAGTGCCCTTCACCCCGGAATCAAGGTGTTGGAAGTCATCCATAAGGGCAAACTTGTTGGCGCTCCAGTTTGTGAGATCCACCACCTGGGGGCGCCAGAAAATTGCAATGCCACCTGATTGTCTAGCAGCATCCAGGTCCATGACCTAGCTGCCTTTCTAGATTTTACTTCTGATTTTTTCCATTCCTTCATAACTACATTTAGTTTCCTGAAGAAAGAGGATATCCGGGTTTTCCTACTTAATTTTCCTGTTGAGAGTCCTCCACTTCCTGGGGTTACTGCACCCCCTGATATTCCAAGAGATTAGCTTCATTGGTAAACTTTGGAAACTTTAGAGAAGGTTGTCGTGATCGTTGGGTATTGGACTGATTCTATGAGCTTAACTCCTACTTCTGCAATGCGTTGCTTGTTTGTTTTCCTTCCTCTGCATTGCTCCTCCTCTGGAGACTTCCTCTTGTTTCTTTTTTGGGGATCTGGGTCTATCCCAAGGTTCGGATGAGCCCCATCCTTAATGATTGCTTCCTGGAGGAGCTCAATTTTCCTTCTGGGGACATAGCCTTTACCCTTCTTTCCACATTCAGCTTCTATCGCATCCAGATCTAGTTCTCCTAGTTCCATTTCTTCATCCTCTTCTTCTTCAACTATTTCCATCTGTTGGGTTCCCTCTCTCTCTGGGGTAGTAGTATCCTTGGTAGGTTGCTCCTCTTCTGCCTTGTCCTTAGGCTTGTCATCGTCTTCTCTATCCCCTAAGATAGCGAAAGCATTTTTGGATCTGTTATCCTTCACCTCCATGTATTTTTTGACTTTTGATGCCCCGCCGCCCCTGCTTCTTTTGTGGTTCTTGACTTGGGTAAAACCATCATTATTCATAACTCCGACTGGTCAATGATCAGTGGGAACAGTCACTGGAGCAATCTTGGGACAGTTCCTTCCTAAGTGGCCGTACTCATGGCAATGCCTGCACCGAAAGGGTATATGTTCATAGCCTATGGGTTGGATCCATTCTTCATCTTCCCAGTTAAGGCTTATGGCCTCTGGTAGCTCCTTGGAGAGATCTAGGTAGACACAGATCCTAGCAAAAGAAGTGTACCTTTGGGCCTTAGTTTGCTCAGCGACCTTAATAAATTCCCCTAAAGTATTTCCTATGTCCTTCAAGGTTTCCATATCCCAGTATTCCCTCGGCAGATAAAAGAGGCAAATCTAGACAGGGGCAACAGTCATGTCTTCTATTTCAAGGTTGAATCTTTCCTTCCATGGGTGAAGATAAAGGTCCGCTGAAAAAAAAATAGGGGCCACCTTCCAAGATGCGACCACAGTCCTCCTGGTTAAAGAAAATAATAGTGAAAAAACCTTTGGATCCAAGCTGCAGATCATAGTGGCCTTTAGGGTTCCACACACTGCTAATCCTTTTGACCAGATCCTTTTCCTTGGGCAAAATCCCTACAAACTTCCCAATCAATGATTTCTCCTTCCAGAGCTCGGTCATGCCCCTTACCTTCTTTGATCTGATATATATCGCTGGAATGGTAGGGGCTTTCGGTAAACATCCTCCCACCCCAGGCTTCCGGCCGTTGGACAAACCAGCCTGCTTCTCTGTCTTGGCTGAAACAGCCCCGCCATCAACAATGACACCCAAAGGGCCCGTCTCCGCCATGGATTCGCCCAGGGGGGAGACAAGCCGCCTGGTGAACCAGCAAACCCCTTGCTTGAAGAGAGCCCGGATGGCCGATGCGGCCAGGTGAAGACGGCAAACCTAGAGCGATAGCTCAAATTCCTTCAAACCCTAGCCATCCGCTCCGCCCTCCTTTTAACAAATTGTTCGATATTGGTTATATATATATTTATATATATATATATATATATATATTGGTTATTATAACCTTTCTAAATCATTAAAACTTACTAAAGTCTTGCATCTCACGTTGTAACCTGCTGAGCGGGATGCACGATCCGAGACCCTGTTTATATTTATATCGAGGAATATGGGAATGTAATAAATCTTTTCCTGTGCCTTCGTCGTTGATTTATAGGATGGATAAGAAGCAATGTCTCCCCCTTGGTAATTTGGGGATTAATGCGCTTACTCAACTAGTGATATGCATTGTTGTCTAACTTTGATATGATAGAAAGAGATCTGTTTGGTGAAGAACCATGTAAGAGAAAATAAAATTCGAAATGGCTACAGGAAACCTTAGAATTATTTTGAAATTTTGCTTATGCTTTTTTATCCATATATACATATATATATATATATATATATATATATACTCGACCTGCAAATCACCTGCCTAACAGTAGATCTCGTTTGTACAACTGTGGATGTCCATGCCAGTCATGAGGAATTCAATTCAAATATGATGAACAGATATTCTTTTCTAGACTGGGGGGATTTCAAAACATGTTATATGATAAAATATATTTAGAATACTTTATATTATAAAATATTATTGTTATATATATAATAGAAGAATTATTAAACAAATGAGCCACATAATGAAGATGATAAATAGAGTAAATAATGAATTAAATTTTATAAAAGAAAGAAAAACATTACAATTTGTGCAGTTCTTCGCATGGAATTTAGGATTTGTGCCATTAAACAATAAAATTATGGAAGTAGGAGTTGGTTACTGCTTGGGGCATCTACAAAAAATGAAGGAGGAGTTGGTTACTGCTTGTTCTTGAATGAGTCACATTCCTTCGAGTTTTCTCTGGGGGTGGGAAACTGCACCAACACTAAAGCAGAATTGGTAGGGATTTAGGATCTTCTGCTTACACCCCAAATGATGGGGATTCCCACACTCAATGTATTTGGTGACTCTTCAGTCATTATAAACCGAGCAAAGGGTATTGCTGCCCTTTCACCTCTTGAACTCTTTCACTGGTGTAGGGAAACTAGAAAAGCTCTGCTCTTGCTTTCTAGAGCTGTCTTTCTGCCATATCTACCGTGAACACAATCAGCTCGTAGACCGCCTCTCTAAAACTGCTCTTTCTTTGGCTCCTGGATTTGGATATTACTCTGAATTTTTTGAAGGCCTTTTGGCCTCTCATGACACCTTCAAGCTCATTTGAGCCCGGTGTTGGAGCTTGTTCTCCCTATTTTACTTGCACCTTTTTTTATTGTTATGGAGCGGGCTCCTTTAGATAGCAGTTATGTGCTCTTTTGTCCACGGTAGATATGGTTTATATTGACAGTTTTTACTGATGGGAACTTTGTTTTTGTTGGATTTGCACTTGGACCTCCCCCACTGCAGCTCAGTTGAGTTGTGACTCGTTCATGGAGATCAACAGTATGTAACTTATTAGATTCACTTACTTGACTGTAACCCTTGTTTTGGGATGGCACATCAGATGCCCTTTGATTCTATAATGAATATCAAGGATAGACTTTTTTCTTTCTGAAAAAAAATTATGGAAGCAATGCAATTTTTTTTTCATATTGATGTTGGAAAAAAAAATCATATATATATAAAAGGAAACATCATTAAGTAGTTATAAGCAATCAAAAAGGAGGAACTTACTTAACGCATAGTAAAAAGGTAGAAGTATGTAAATTGTTAGGTTGACTTGATATAAATATAAATGTATTATAAGGATAATGAAATAGTTAATGTGTTCATCTCATAACACTTTTATAATTATGCATTTTGTTATTTTATATTTTCCTATTTATATATTGTATGTTATTCATCTATACTTTCTCTATTACTATTTTATCTCTTTGTCATTCTTTTTACTTGGTATTGTCTTTGTACATCTTCTTCTTTTCTTTCTTATATTTTTATTTTTCTTTAGCTAACCTACTCATTTCACACAGTTAACTGTTATTCATAAAATTTATGTATATTTCTATTATTTATCATATATTATCCACATAACTATATTTTGTTAATACTTTTACTTTACCATTAAACACATACACTAGTATCTTATTTCTATATATATATATATATATATATATATCCTATTCCTTTACATTATTTCTAATTTTATTTTAAATATATCTACTTATACCATTAGCATTCATCACATGTTACGTCATTTATTATACCTACATCAATTCAATGACATTTAAAAAAAAAATCTACATATTAAATGGCAATGATGTATAAACCACTTGAGAATGGTTGACTTATGTATGTGAGGAGTACCCTTGTGGGTAGGTGTAGGGCACCTTGTACCTTTTCTATGATAGGGATACCCCTATACTCAACATTTGGTTGTTAATATCTAAACCATACTACTAAACAAGATACTACAATTGATCGTAGTGACCAACTAACGATGAAGTACTTCAATTATTAAACGTCAATTATTGTTATAAACGTACATGTTCCAAAGCTCAAGGAGACTACAATATGTCAATCCTGCGAGAGGTGGTGTATAGATAATATCAATTGAGACAAAGTGATAATCAAAATTCAAGTGTAATTTGATTATAATTAATAAGATTCAAAACAAGGATATAAGGTTCTAGCTAGTCATTACCCGAATGGGATATGCTTTAAAATGAGTATTTTATTAGAAACATGATAAGGGTAATTCAATGAGAGAAATATGTTCTTGAATTAACTACATTGGGGGTGATAATAAAATACTTGGGTAAGCACATAATAAGTGATTGCAATCCACGGGGTAGCCATACCTAATATAGTAACAACCCTAGGTCATAGCTAAAAGTCATAAGGAGTTGGGAAACTATTGAGAAGATATATGGAATAAATTTATATAAGAATGATGATTGAATGATGCATCATGCAAAAGTATGATATATGAGATTTCCTTATGAATCACAATGCAAGGGGCTAACAGTAATAATAATAATAATAAATTTATTATTATAATAGTAATAATAATAAGGATGTAGAGACCATGTGCCAATATTTCCCTCACTATTTTGACCATAACTTCGAGACGAAGTTTCTCGAAGGTTGGGTGTATGTAATGCCCCATATTCACATTAGGCGTCTCTTTTAGTTAGACATATTGTACTTATCTACTTATTATCTGTTGGACTAAGCTCGACTGAGAAAACTATATTTTGTGACATGATGGGCCTCATTATATGTTATTACTAGGTTTGTGAATATCCTTCCTTTATTTGACGATGAAAATTTTATGTTTAATTCACTTTCAGTGGATAAGATGTGAAAGATATAATGTGATACATCGACAATGTTTTCTTTATGATATGGTTGACATAATTATTAAATGCCATGCACACATTTGATGGATTGTACTGTATACGAATGATGATGATGATCAATAGATGATTAAATGGAAATATTTTCTATAAATTGTATGTTTTGGAAATACTAACCCACAAGACACAAGGGATAAGTGATAGCTGAGTATTGAATTTGATGTTGGATTAGTACTTACTTATGCATGCCACCTTATTAACCAATTTAATGATACGATGACACATTCTGATAATCTCGGTAGCAGCATGATATGATTTTGTCAAGGTATAGACTCAGTATGTTGAGAGGGATGGAGGTGTTTCCCACCTAATGTTTTATGATACCCGAGGTCGTGGAAGGGTTGTGTTGAGTCACGATTCCCTAGACGTGTGATGACAATGGTCAGATGCCTGCTAGGGGAGGATAGGTCCGCTATTTAGTCGATGCTACCACTCTCAAGTTCTATATGTGTCTAGGTCGATGAAGTCAACGCCACATCTTTACTAGCAGAGGAAGGATAGGGAGGATGTGGAACTAGGATAGGATGGGAGGATATGTTAGCTGGTATTTTTGGGGTGTTGGGGGTTTATGACACCAAGTTAGTGGTAATAGGTATTCCTTCCTTGAGAATAATTGATTAATTCACTATTATCAATCTAAAATATAATGATGTTATGACTTGATTGGTTAAATGTTAAATAGTTGATGATGTTGAATGATTATGTTGTGTGTATGATTGTTTGGTCTGTACGAATGATTATGACCATGTCAGTAAGTAAATATGCATAGGAGAAATGATGTTTTCTTATAGTACATGTGTGAGCTATGCATATGCTGGCCACACACTCACAACTTTCACATGTACGCTAGTATTGATATGAAAGACTTAACATGCTAAAATAATTGTGATGTTGTTCTAGATAAAAGTGGGTCATGCATTAGTCAAGGTTGGATAATGATTGTTTAAGTCATATGGATATGTATAAACAAGTGAATTAGTTTATGCATTAACTACATAGGGATGGTGCATTGGTACTTAAATATTGTTTTCATGATATAATGTCATCAGAGAGTTATTGTAATCAATGTGGTTAATGTTCGGTTTATACAAATAACATTGTTTCGTTTAGCATGCTTATCATTTGTTTGAACTTTCGAATTGGTATTTGTTTAGAGGTGATTAATATTATAATTATAACCATCATAGTTAATGTTTGAAT